>JAIPMN010166054.1:0-10037 GCA_020650975.1 Apostichopus californicus
ACAATGGGAAGGTAACAGCAGATAATAAATGTTGGAAGTGTGTGCACAATGAATATGTATGATTCCTGTGTGACAATGAATATGTATGATTCCTTTGTGACAATGAATATGTTAGATTTGTTGTTGATCGATGAACGAGTTATCGGACCCTATGATCACAGTTTGGCTTAATTTTTCAATTTGAGGATTTATCCGGGACAGAAAATACATTTCCACGAAATAAAACATGTTTCTTCCCTTCGCATACATCTGTCACAAGCAAGAACATTACCTATGGATTGTAGAGAAGAGGATGTGGCTAATTCATTGTTGATATTTATAAAATTGAATTGTCAGCCAGTTGGAACAAGTTGGTATTACTTTCAGGTCAAAACTCAAAGCACTTTTATTGACAAGATGAGCAGTTCGGAACCTTTATCTGCTAGAAACAGAACATTCTTTTTGCTCATGTTGTTAATACAAGAGGTGGAAAGGGTGATTCCGAGGTATTGTATAAGAAAAAATTGTGCCAACTGGATGGCATGGTGTTTGGATGTACCGAATATTGGTGATTGCTCAGACGCAGTGTCAAAAAGAAACTCCACAGCAGCTGAAAGATTCCGTGCATAGACGCTGAATCAGTATCGAATAAAAGTGGTTATCCTGGCAGACCGGCGGTGGCAATGGTGTGAAACTGCACCGCAGGGAAGACTGCAGCCTTCGCAGCTTAGCTGCAGAATGCTGCAGCCCCATCAGTGCCCTACTTGTGACATAGTTCTGTTATCAATGCTGTAGATTGAAGGAAGCGGGATAAATTTCTTCGAGGATCGCGCGTCGCATCTTCTCTTACATGATATCGACATTTTTATTTTCATCGCATGGAGATCGCATGTCATGAATACGCCAACAAATGATCAGAAATGCCTCAGTTGTAAGTCATTTCTGATTGCTGCCATCCTCGTTTTACAGGCATTCGTCGATGGGGCATCCTGTGACGACTGTGCTCCAGGCTACTATAACATGGACGACATTAATCCAGATGGGTGCACGCCTTGTTTCTGCTCGGGAATCACCAGAGAGTGTTCCAGTAGTGACCTTTACCGAATGCCCGTAAGTTGAGAATGTTTTGTTTGAGATGGGGGATGATCAACTGCCTTTTATATTATAAGATATTTGTATTTTACAAAACAGTTCACAGAAGCTCAAGTTTCATGGCAGGCATGATTCAAAAAGTAATTATTTTCATCTGGTAAGTGGCCAGGCTACCCTCCTACGGTGGAAATCACTCATAATTGTGCCTCATTTTGACACTTTACACCCCCCCCCCCCACCTCTCCAGCTATGCCCACGGAAAGCCCAATGCATAAAACTGATAAGAAAAATTTTGGACTCAAATGATATCATGTTCCAACAATTTAATTGATAAAATGTTATCTATTTAGATCATCAAAAGGGAACTTTTCGTACAAATTGCCTAATAATTTTCTTTCCTCCGGTACTTTCTGGCGTAGATTCGACTGGAATTTGATTCAAGGGACGACACGCACAGTATGGTCATCAGGAATCGACTGAATACGGTCAGACTGGACACAGGTTTCCACATTAACCCCGACAATGATGAAGTTGCCTTCAACGGTTTTCCCTCTCTGGATGCAAACCAAAACTATTTCTGGGAGTTACCCCCTCGTTTTAGAGGAAACAAGGTAAACATATGAGAAAAAGTAAAACGAGAAAAATACAGTTACTTGCACTGATTTTCTGCAGTTTTCAACCATTTTATGATGGTACTTTATTATGAATTGGGGAATGCTGAGTATGAAATGTTTTTTTCTAGATAATGTTTGACATAAATTGTCTTTATTTTTGACCTCACAGGTGATGTCTTATGGTGGATATTTATCCTACACTACCTACTACAGAACTGAGATTGGAGGAAGGACCGTTGTAGATGCTGATGTGGAAATATTTGTAAGTTGGCCAAAAGAACATTTGAATGAAAATATGCATATTCATCTAATGCTGTAGTCTGTACAAGGACTTAACAGAAACATGCATATTCATCTCATGATGTAGTCTGTACAAGGACTTAAACACAAACATGCATATTCATCTCATGCTGTAGTCTGTACAAGGACTTAAACACAAACATGCATATTCATCTCATGCTGTAGTCTGTACAAGGACTTAAACACAAACATGCATACTCATCTCATGCTGTAGTCTGTACAAGGACTTAGGCACAAACATGCATATTCATCTCATGCTGTAGTCTGTACAAGGGCTTAACGACAAAATATCTTTTTCATCTCATGCTGTAGTCTGTAAAAGGAAATAAACACAAACATGTCATGAGAATTGTGTGAAAAGATGTATTTTCATCTCCTCTGGTGACCATGCTGGTTTTACTTACCTACAAGGAACATTAGACGTCAGCATGGTGGATGGCAAAAGTCAAAGTGATTTGCATAACGTCAAATTGGCTGCTTTCATATTTCAGTTGCATCTCATTTAAGCCCTTTAGATTAAAAGTGATAATATAATGAGCAAAATAATCTTATTTTACTGAAAGAATTTAACAGGTCTGTTTCGTTGTTGCAAAACAATTGTCCCTGTACATGATTAAACTTGTTTATATTAGTTTCAGTAATTGATTGATTTTTTCCTTTTTTTTTTTTTTAGGGCTTCTGATTTTGCTTGACAACTTTATTCCTTTTATTACTCTATGTATCTTTTATTTTTACTATTTAAGACTTTTTTTCTGTAGTCCCATGTAAAGTGCTTTGATTGATCCTGTAATGTAAAGTGCACTATAAGTATAAATATTATTATTATTCCCAAATTCATTTTCTGCCACCTTTTTTGTCGTTGTTTACTTTGAATTTATTCATCTCCATCCAGGGTAATGATATCGTGTTGCTTCACCGACATGAGCCTTTACCACCAGGCCAGATCAAGAGTGTGAATCTTCAGCTTGTAGAGGTGAGAACTTGCTATATGTATGTATGTTTGTATGTATGAATGTATGTATGTATGTATTTTAGATCCTCCTGCAAGCAGGAACTCGCCAAGAAGCCTCATTGGCTTATCAAAGCCGCAAGCTGACCGAAGTCAGTCTCTTTAGATGCATATTTAACATCCATGATTATGAATTGTCAACAACTCTGTAACTGGACGACATACATTAATCTTGGAGTGACTCTAACCGGGGACCTTAGGATTGGAAGGCACCGGCGTTAACCACTGAGCTAACACTCCTTATAACACTCCACATATATGAGGGAGAGGATGGGTAAATGAGAGAGCAGATGGGGTAGGGGATGGTATGGGAGAGGGGGGGGCATCTACTGTAAGTTCTTAAATTCCTGAGTTGCATACTTGTATTTTTCTAGGCTTGAGCGTATTCCGTTTACCTCTTGGCTTGATCACAGCCTCATGCAATATATCTTAAACCTGGGATGCATGCAGCCTCTTGTCAGTTCAATGGGTATGATGCAAAGGTATGAGCAAGAACAACATGAAACTTACTGAAGGAGAAAGTTTAACCCTCTGCTGGCAATAGAGGTTCCTAGGTGGTTCAAATATTTTGGAAAAGGTTAAAAAACACTGGCATAAAAGAAGGACAGGTTTTAAAATGTTGTATCATCCTAGATACTTGTGTAAATACTGAATCCTTGAAAATTGAGTTATATCCAAATGAAGTGGTATTTTATTTCCTCTGCATATATCAAGTTTGTCTCACAACTCTTTAGAATGTGTAAAAGTAAGTTGGCCTGACGTTTCGATCCTAGCAGGATCTTCTTCAGAGGCTAAATGACAAGTAACAGTAACAGAAGGGACAAAAACACGCACAAAATACAGACAAGTTAATGAGCATGGTGAACACAATGAGATAAGAACACAATGAGCTTAGAACACAATGAGATTAGAATGTCACTATATGTGGTCTGTCAACATAAAGTGTTGTCGATCCTCATCTTCGTCCCGCAGGAAAACTTTGTCCGGCCGGACTCCCAGCCAGCTACTCGAGAACATTTGCTGATGGCGCTATCTGATTTGGAGTACATCCTCATCCGGATCTCATACAACACCGAGATGAGAGAGGTCCGCCTCTGGGAAGTCTCTCTCGATACATCAGGTGAGATGGGTTAACCGTAAGATAAAACAGAAAAGTTGTCGCTAGGTCGGAATAAGATGCAAGGAGTCGATATTTTGATATTAAACGGAGGAAAAATTTCTCCTTATTTTATACATTTTATAGCTGCTTTATTTTTAGATGAATTGTTTGTCACACATTCTTTTCAGAACAAGTCATATCATCTGAAATGATTTGATGAAAATGTTGTTGAAAGAGTAACTAGATTCGATCGTAATAGCTTGTTAAATTTAATGATTAAAATAAGTATTATCGTATTTCTGCATTGCTTTGAAGTTTCTTCGGCGACTAATAATTCCCAAGCAGTTGAAGTCGAGGTCTGTGATTGTCCTGTCGGATACAGGGGCACTTCGTGTGAGGTAAGTGTTGCTAGGCGTTACCGGGAGAGAGAATTGTCATTACTGTAGGAGGCTGAAGAAGTATTTAGTCGATGTTATTATCATCGTTCTCTGTAAAGGTTGTGATGAAGATTGGGATTATTTTAACAGGATATGGTGGTACTATCCTTTGTTTCAGTGAAGAGGATATGTTGCCCTATCCTTTATTATGGGGTTTTGAAGCATATTGCCATTAATCTCAGAGGATAGAACTGAGGTATGCTTCTGTTAAAGGATGTAGACGAGGTACTCATTTTGTTTTTATAGTCAGAGGATGATATAGTTATAGTCCTACTGACCTCTAAGAGGTATTTCCTCCAAATTTAACGATGTTTATGGTATTTTGTTTTTGTTTTCAATAAAAGATGACCTTTTGCTTTCTGTTGTCTCTCAGGATTGTGACTTTGGCTACACCAGATCAGGAGGCGGTCTTTACCTTGGACTCTGTATTCCATGTGAATGTAACGGACACAGCAACGCATGCGACCCAGAGAGCGGCGTCTGTACGGTTAGTAGTCACACTGTCGTCTCGGAGGTTTATCCTTTACAAACCCGTCCACATCGAAGGAGAAACAAACCCCAACCATCGTCATCGTTTACCTCTATTGTTTATAAATGAACTGCTTGCCAAACAGCTAAAGGAGAATTATCTCAGCTTGGAGGGATATCACTTGTTAAAAATGTATCCAGTATTACATGGCAAAATGCATGCATAGTATGAAGCACATTGCTATACAAATGAAAATGGAAAGCAGTTTTGTGGCTCATGAACCTTAGTTTATACTTTATGAAAGACAATATTCAGACTCATCAAATACTACTACACCAAGTATGAACTCTTATTTATTCCATGCCTTCATGTATTGTTCAGATATGTTAAGATCAATTAGAAATAATATCACAGAGCTGCTAATGGATTTTTTTAAATTTTTTTTTATTGTTTTTATTTATTTATTATTTTATTTTTATTTATTTATTTATTTATTTATTTATTTATTTATTTATTTATTTATTTATTTTTTTTTTTTCTTTATTTTTTTATATTTTATTTTTTTTATCATTTTTGAATTTTTTTTTATCAATTACTTAATTTCCTTTGGAACGAATGGTTTCTGCAATGTTTCTACAATGATGAGAAGGATAATAACATTAGCTATAATGTTGCTACTGAAGTCAAATGCAATAATATATGAAGAAGAATTAGAAAAAGAGGAAATTGGGCAAAGGGAAACTAAGAGATTTTACTGCCTAGTTTAATACACTATGACATCACACAATGACAATATAGAAGCCCATGACTTTTAAGCTCAGTCATGTCCCAAATGGTGTTGGGGGGGGGCCGTGGGGGTGGGGGAGGTGGGACAGAAGGAAGGTAGTTTCTAGCGGTTTGGGAGAGCTGCTTATCACTAGCAGCAGATGTATGGTATCAGATGTACTAAATTTGTAGTAGCTAAGGAGTCCCATGGTATCAGATGTAACTAAATTTGTAGTAGCTAAGGAGTCCCATGAAGGTATTTTTCAGTACTTACACATTTGTAATAGTTATAATAATTTCCTTTTTGACAATATTTCTATTTGATATTTGTTTTTAATTTGCTCTGATGTTGTTAACTTCCGATGCAGAATTGTCAGCACAATACAGAGGGAGATTCCTGCCAGGATTGTTCGGCCGGTTTCTATGGCGATGCGACATCAGGTACCAGTAGCGACTGTAGGACGTGCGCCTGTCCTCTCACCATCAGCAGTAACCAGTAAGTAATCCACAGCACTTATCTGAAAAGGATAAGAAATATTCATGACAGTATGGACAGTCAATGGCAGTACAAGAGCCGTTTAGAGCGTACAACAATTGCCCGATTTTTCAGCCTTAGCTGGTCTTTACACACTGTCAGAGATGACGACATCTTGGCCAGAAAAAAAAGCAACATGTTCCTGAACGAGCCCCAACCAAGATGGAGCTGCTGAGGTCATTTGGTGGTACTCTCTCTATTTCTGTGGGTCTGTTAAGGGTTTCTTCATTGGCCAAAGGAGTCCAATCATGGAAGAAAGTTTGAGAACCTAGGGTGTATGCCAACACAGTGTGACTCTTGTAAATTATTAAAGCCCTGCTGGATACTGCTATTACTGATATTATATTTAAATAAGGGTTAGGATATTGCTCTATCAATTGTCCAATTTTGTTGTCTGTTCATCTGTGCATCTTCATGTGGTCCTCAGTTCATTTTTGTTTCAGTCCGCCCCTCTGCAGAAGATCCTGCTTGCATCTAATCGTCAGGCCCCTCAATCTTTCGTACAATTTTATGGAATAGATAAAAAAAAAAATTAATTCTGTGTATTCTTGACTTCTTTGACATGTAGCCAAAAGAATAAACAGAAGGAAACATTGTCTGCAACCAGAAAAATTTATTTTGCGAAATATAAGTCTGACATAATCTACCTCAAGGCAGCTAACTGGTGATCTAAGGTCCCTTGTTAAAATAATCTGATTTCTTACTTGGTCTTAATGAATTTACCTTCATTATTGCTTCTTCCAGATTTGCACAAACCTGTGTTTTGGATCGAACTAATGGCAGAAGCATCTGTGGTCCGTGTAACGAGGGTTACACTGGAACGGACTGTGGCGAGTAAGTGATCACCCTCATTTACTCTTATCCTTTCCGTATGATTCCTCATCCTCCTACCCCCACCCCTCCCATCCCCCAGCCTCCATTCTCTGGTCCTTTTGCCACATGCAAAGGTGCGCCTCATTTGAAGTGGTCTCTGATATAATCAGCCAACTTTATGTCAAATGATGAAGATGGTAGTTTCTTCTTTGTGGTCAGTCTCCTCCAAGATAACTTTGTTATTTCTTCTTCTTCTTCTCCATCATTGTTTTCTCTACCTTGATTGAGTAAGAATATATAGTTATAGATAGTGATACCCAAAACTGATGTAATAAGTTATACTCAAAACTGATGTGATAAGTTATACCCAAAACTGATGTGATAAGTTATACTCAAAACTGATGTGATAAGTTATACTCAAGCTGATGTGATAAGTTATACTCAAAACTGATGTGATAGGTTATACTCAAAACTGATGTGATAAGATATACTCAAAACTGATGTGATAAGTTATACTCAAGCTGATGTGATAAGTTATACTCAAAACTGATGTGATAGGTTATACTCAAAACTGATGTGATAAGTTAAACTCAAAACTGATGTAATAAGTTATACTCAAAACTGATGTGATAAGTTATACCCAAAACTGATGTAATAAGTTATACCCACAACTGATCTGATAAGTTATACTCAAAACTGATGTGATAAGTTATACCCAAAACTGATGTGATAAGTTATAACTCAAAACTGATGTAATAAGTTATACTCAAAACTGATGTGATAAATTATACTCAAAACTGATGTGATAAGTTATACTCAAAACTGATGTGATAAGTTATACCCAAAACTGATGTGATAAGTTATACTCAATGCTGATGTAAATAAGTTATACCCAAAACTAATGTGATAAGTTATACCCAAAACTGATGTCATAAGTTATACCCACAACTGATCTGATAAGTTATACCCAAAACTGATGTGATAAGTTATACTCGAAACTGATGTGATAAGTTATACCCAAAACTGATGTGATAAGTTATACTCAAAACTGATGTGATAAGTTATGCCCACAACTGATCTGATAAGTTATGCCCACAACTGATATGATAAGTTATACTCAAAACTGATTTGATGCTAGAAATGCTGTGGCCATAGTTACATGTTAATTATGGTAGTGTTGTTGCTACGTTAACTGCATCACACCCGTGTGTTAAGTTAAATGGCATTACCTGATTGTGTCCAGTTGTATGTTGTATACCTTATTGTAGGCCAGCATGTTTTTTCATTACAGAGGTTTACACATTGTCTCACTCGAATACAATCAACATACCATACTTTAATACAATGTCTGCCTAATCTGGGTCTCTCCGCAGATGTTCACCCCCCTCCCTAAACCCATCCATGTCAATGTGCTGTATGAGGGATCTAATAACAGCCAAGTTAATACAGCAATGCAGAGAAAACATCTTCGTATTAAACCGATGAAGCCCTTCATTCGTTAACTATGTGTGCTTATTATTGAGTTGGCCTCCAGTATTATGTTTAATAGGACCAATTTCTCGGTACTAAAATAGCTTACCCTTTCTTCTTTCTTTAGATGTGCCGATAGTTACGTCGGCAATCCCAGACTAGTCGGTGGATCTTGTACCTATGTCGAACAAAGTGAGTTTATTAACAAAGCTTTCATATCTCAACTCAACCTTGCGAACCTGAAAATAGTGTTTACAACCAAAGATTTCAGCCAGTTGTTTTAATTCACTTTATTTTTAAAGATAACAAAATGAGTATTATCACATCTTACAACACATTTCAGAACAACATGAACGACAAATTTTTTTTGCCCTTCTTAAAAACCAGATTTTCAAAATGTCATTTCATGACAATGCTTCCCGAAAATTTAGTGTTGTAAAACTAACCTTCCATTGATGAGTGAAATTGCATTTGGTCTGACATGATCTGAGTTTTTTTTTCATATTTCTAGCATGACTGCCTTTACTCATTCTTAGCCTTGTGGATCTGTATAAAATCGCACTCACTCTTTTCCTGGCATTTTTCGATAGCTGTTTAGGAGCTAAGTCGAAGTAAAGTATTCATTCTTAGGACCGTGTACTCGTACTCAGTACCAAGGGCAATCCCACTTGTTACTCATACTCATGCTTTGAGCATTTTACACATACTTGTACTCATACCAAGGAAATTTCTACTTGTACTTACACTTGGGGCATTAACGATAGTAATATAGGAACCAGTGCAAAGAGTAATATAATCATATTCATGCTTTGAGCATGGTAGTACTTGTGTCGGTACTCATACCAAGGAAATTCTACCTGTACTAGTACTAATAATGTCAGCATATTTAATAGTAGTTTAAAAACTAATGCAAAATTACATAATCTTACTGGTGCTTAGAGCCTTGTACTCATACCATGGGAAATTCTACCCGTACTTGTACTCATAATCGGGGCATTTTCAATAGTAGTATAGGAACCAATGCCAAAAATACATAATCATACTCATGCTTTGAGTATTGTACTCATGTTTAAAGTCTTGTACTCACACTGGTACTCATACCAAGGAAGTTCTATCTGTACTTGTCCTCATTCTCAGGGCATTTTCAATAGTAGTATAGAAACCAATGCAAAAAGTACATACTGGTACTCATGCTTTGAGCATTGTACTCATGTTTAGAGCATTGTACTCATATTGGTACTCATACCAAGGAAGTTCTATCTGTGCTTGTGCTCATACTGAGGGAATTTTCAATACTAGTATAGAAACTAATGCAAAAAGTACATACTGGGTACTCATGCTTTGAGCATTGTACTCATGTTTGAAGCATTGTACTAGTACTGGTACTCATACCAAGGGAAATTCTACTTTGACTCATACTAACAGTGTTGTACTAGCACTACAAGTCTGTCTTAA
>JAIPMN010166063.1:0-10366 GCA_020650975.1 Apostichopus californicus
GTGTGTTTATACATACATATATATCTATATATATATAATAGCTTCCTGTAGTGAAGCATTTTTGCTTTTAAGAGGAAATTGTGCTAAACAATATATGAGTTTCGTTTTGGGGGAAGGAAGTAGTTCAAAATCATGCGATGCCATTGTTTTTTGGGTGTCTAAGAATAAAATGTTTGTCCTTTACAGCTGCCTGTAAGTATATGGATGTGGCCTGCTGTCTGTAATCGAAAATCCTGGCATGTGAAAGTAGAGGGAAGTTAGTTTAGTTGCAGTCTTCATCGAGTTAAAATGTGATTTCCGTCGGGATGAGTCTTCATGGCGCAGAGATATATGATAAGGTTTTAGTCTTTAGATCCAGCGTAATGATTTTATTCGACATAGTTTTATTTGTAAGCTTCTTTTTTACTTTCAGAGTACCTCTTGCTTGAACTGTTACTTCGTTGGAACTTTTTAATAAAAGGAACTTTAGCCAACTAAACTCTTTCACTTGTTTTTGTGTTATTTCACCATGAAATATTAAAATATTAAATACATACTACTAAAGTTGTAAAATAATAGTATCATGCATCAAATTGTCTTACTTACCAATGAAAACATTGTTTCAACTTAAAAACATTCAGTGACTGTGTTGCTACAATCCCCATAAAGTATAATTCGTTGTAAGACGATGGCCAAACGTTGCGACAGAATCGGGTGTGTTTTATGCATTATGTCTATGTTACGTTTATTATTTGAAAAAGAAGGCAGCCGTTTAGAAAAGCGTCATGCATTAAGAACCTACATTTGATGATATGTCCACTACTTAAACATGTAAGTGTCATCTGATATGCTATACGATCTTAATTCAGCTAAGGTTATGACAAAAGTATTCGATGTTTGTGACCAAAGTGGTGACCTGTAAATGTGTGTCAAAATTGGGCGAAGGCTGTGACAAAACTCGTAACCTCCATTGTGACAGAAGTGGACGACGTGTGCGGCAAACTTGCTGGATGTGCGTGACAAAAGAGACAATGTGTGTGAAAAAGTTGGTGGATATGTGAGACCAAAGTGGTTGTTGTGACAAAAGTGGTTACAACATTCGGGTCAAATAACATAGAGCATATCAACACCTCCCACGTCTTTCTTGTGAAATATCGTAGACAATAACATCTTTATTTAATTCCTCTGTCTACCTTTACATCGAATGAGGTAAATCACACTCGTAAATGGTGAAGAGTATATTTATGAATTTGAAATCATATTATGTTAAAAATCATCTAAAGGCTGTTGCTACGTTTTAAAGAGATGACAGTAATGTTGCTGTGGTAACACTGATGTTTGTTGTGTAGATTAGCAGTCACATCAACAGTTCTTTACAAAGGAATTAAATTGATTCATATTCCACAAAAAAATTATATCTTCTTTAGCTATTAAACTAATTCAAAAGAAATTGTTGTTGTTATATATTAATGAGATACAAAGCAATCTAATTATCAAAGGATTAATAGGAAAATGCGGTCCCAATTATAGCTGTTCGTCCATTATTTAATGTCAATTTTATCAATTGCGTTCTTGTGCTGAGTAGGGTCCTCAACTGTATTTGTTCTTACTTTTATTTACAATTATGTTGATTACGGCAGATTATTGGTCAATGTTGCCCATGATCTTACTCTAGACAGCACTCTGAAATTATCAACTCTGTTTGGTCTACCACCGGCAAAAACTGTTATGCTACGCCGGGTTACTTTGATAAAAAAACACAAGGAATCACTCTGATTAACATCATGAAGTCACGAAATATCGTCCACATGTACGATGTTTGGTTTTTATTCATGTGGGGGTTGGGGTGTGAAGGGGCTGAATTAAATATGGGACTTTCGCATACTCTCTACGGTATGAAACAAATCAGGTTAATATACAACACGGATTGGATAGTGACTATTTAATATATAAATGAGGAAATCTGGCTCATGATATGCAGATTTGAAGTAGTATACATATAAATTGACATTTACGAACTGACATTGATCTATATAGATTTCCTGTGATCTGATACAGACGGCCTGCCATAATTTACCAAGAAAATAATGACTGACCGAGCAAAATATGTTTGATAACTTCCTCGGCAATGACATCATAGTTAAGGGAAGAATACTTTAAATTACACGATGGTCAGAGTAAAATTTTGGCAATGCTGTATGTGAACAACAATGAGTCTCATTCCACTCTGAATAATATATTTTTTAGGTTCGTTGTTAATATTACCAACCTTTATCAGGATGTTTCCATTTGTTCACGTGCAGCGTGGGATGGGCCTTGGCTATAGATACAGGATGAGGAAGCTTCGTTGTGAACTTTCCAAAATTGGCGTCATTTGTACAGGTTATTGTGTTAAACAGGGTGCAATGGAACAGCAGTGTGAAGTCAATTTAACCTGTAGGCTAAGTATCATCAACATTGCCCAAGTACTCAGCACAAACAATGATGTTTGAACACAAATACAGTATTAAATAAACAGTTAATAGCAAATAGGAGTAAAAAATCATACTTGTAGTATCTCCCCGACACAGTCACGAAAGCTATAGGTTCTAGTACACTTTGTAACCAACCGTTTGAAGGGAATTACCCGAATTGATTGAGGAAACACTTCACACCGTTTCTCATCCACATCTCCCTCCTCTCCTTCTTTCGCGGTAAACTCTAAACAGTATCCTTAAAAAATATAATTCTATCAAATGAAGACGACATGGTTATCATTTTTAATGACGCACATTGACTATTGGGCTTGATTAAAGATTTGCTTTATTGGCTCCAATTATAGCACGCTATAGCTAGGAAAGTTTTTTGATTACGTAATCGACCTGTCATGGTCGTAAATCGACATCAAGCTTTACAATTAGCCTGCATTGCTTCTTTACACCATTAGGCTCTTTGTGTAAACACTGTGTGGAAATATGTTTATGTCTACAGTGAACTTAATCATACAGCGTTCACACAAAGACCATCATACAAGTAAAAATATATGGCAGGCGTTGCAGACTAATTGGTAAAAGAGGTAATTTTACGACCAAGGAAGGTTAATTACGTAATCTCAAGAAACTTTTCCATGATAGCGTGCTATAGTTGGGGTATATACAGTAGACCTTTAAGCAAACAGCTCGAGCTAAAACGAAACTCCATTAGTACATGACTAGTCCAAGTGCTAGATAACGTCAGTGTAGTCAAGGAACTTTTGAAAGTAAGTATTAAAGCAGTAGAATATATATATATTTAAAGTTTCTCTTAAAAACCCGGTATATATACCCTGATCAGGGTTTTCAATGTTAATTTTATTTAGATGCCGAAATTGGGTCTCAAAGGGAATGGAGAATAAGGCTGACCCATATAAGAACGAAGCTCATACAGGAAGCATATATATCGATTGCATGTGCACTGACCCACACGATGCACCGATTTTTGAACATATTTTCATCCACTTTATTTACTCCCGTCTGAAACCCTAACCTATGTATGTATGTATGTATGTATGTATTTTAGATCCTCCTGCAAGCAGGAACTCGCGAAGAAGCCTCATTGGCTTATCAAAGCCGCAAGCTCACCGAAGTCAGTCTCCTTCATTCATATTTAACGTCCATTATTATGAATTGTTAATTGTCAACAACTCTGTAACTGGACGACATACATTAATCTGGGTGTGACTCGAACCGGGGACCTTATGATTGAAAGGCACCGGCGTTAACCACTGAGCTAACACTCCACACTCCCTCACTCCCTTCCCCACTTATCCGAAATATCCAGTATACTCTGATGTGAAACACTTCATCTCCTTATCTTGTAACGGGTTTCTATTTTTAATAGTAACGGAAAATCGTAGAGAATTCTCCAATAGTCCACTATCAGATAAGACTATAGGACCTTTGACCACATAAGTCGGCCATAACTATATCAAAGACGCTATAACATTATTCGCCTTCTACAGACTTATGTTGGACTGGTTAGAGAGACAATAATAGAAGCCCACTTACTCAATGGAAGTTAAATTGAGGGAGAGGGAGGAGGTTATCTCAGATTATGCGATTATCTCAATGATCTGTAGAATTAACAGGGAGATCACCTGTATTAATATTACGCCAAACCCCTCCCTCCCCTTCTTGAAAATCGATGCATTAATTATAGTACGTCATAACATTCAAGATAACACTCAAATAGGTTCAGTGAAACAAAAATCTCACCGAACTGCAGAAATTGTCTGGCGGAAGAGTTTGATACATTGTTGTCATAGTTCTAATTTTTTCCTTTCTTACTATGTTAAACTTGTCTCAATTCGACGTTTTCTTCTTGTTGAAATCTGGTTTTCAAATTCACCAGTTTCTCACCAAAAGCACCGTTTTTTAGAACGCATCAATTTGTTGAATGACGTAATGCGGACAAATAGGCAAAACGAGCACTCCCATTTCCGCAACAAATACACTCTCGCATGTACACGCACACACACACACATATATACGAACACATCGCGAACGTACATATACAGCCTACCATGCCCAGTTGGTACGTACATAGCATTGCACATAAGACAGTCTCACACTCAAACCAAAGTTCATAAACCTTTCGAAATTACTGCAATAAAATTCACGGATCAACTTTAAAGTAAAAGTAAGCTTCTTCAATTTATTATTTGAAATGTATTTGGAACATCGAAAGGTGAAACATGGCGGAATCAATGTCAGAGCAGAATGTAGTACCGAGAAGCTTAAGCTTTGTAGAACTGTTCGATTGTAAACGATAGAATTAGAGTAGCCACATGCGAACATTCTTTGCACTGGAGTTGGAAAGCGCAATGTAAACAATGAAGAGTCTGCTGTTCACATTTATCTTGTGTTACACAAAGACCATGAAATCACCGATGCATTACATATATCTTGGCCTAACGATTTTTTAAAAACATATCTAATTTGTAAGAAATTTCACCGAAAATTAAGAAAGAAACTATACACTGTTTAAAAAATCTCTTTAAATTTACAGCAGTGTCTCTCTCAATTAGTTTCCAGAAATTTGTTGTGCAACTTCACTTATGCTTTGTTTACCTACACAAGGTGTCTGTTCACCTACAATCTATCTCGTAAAATGACGGTACCATTTAATAATTGTACAACAAGGTTCTGTACAGTCACAGTTTTTTATGTAGAGAAACAATTACTTTATGTTATTTGATGGACAGTGGGTGTATAATATACAGAGCCTTTCGTACAGAAATATTTTCCTTTTTGTATGTTGATGCAAGGTATCTGTATATTAGTATTGCTATTGTTGAATAGAAACAGGAACCACTCATATATTAACAACGGTATCTCAACAATGTCATCTTGCTTCCGTGGCATTACAGCTTTTGTTATAGAATAACATAGATTATTACTATTTGAACAAATGACATTCAGACAAATAACAAAACATTGCTTTTGTTTCAACTCACAACAAATTATATTTTAATGATATTGTAATACAGTTACAATAAAACGAAAAAAATGTGAAAAAAATCAAAGCAGAGGAACTAAGGATGAATTGAGATCACTAAAGTAAAACAGCAAAACGGATTGCAGTAATGAAACAATGTATGGTTCACCATTGACTCCTATATAATTAAGTAGACAGTAAAGTGTTACGTCTTAGATCAGTTTCATCATTTGACTGATGCCCCGTTAGTTCTGTGATTTGTCACAAAGACGAAAGACATTTTCTCAAGGTAATTACAGAATACTATTTTTTTCAATACTTTGATATAAACATAATCCTTAACTGGAAGTAGCAAATTAGTAGTACCATTTTTACAGATTGATGAACTATTATTGTCTCCATGCATGGTTCCAAAGATTTGTACTTCTAATCTAGCTAAATGAAACATGCAGAAGACTAAAAAGACTAAAAACTTGTTATACAGAACAAACTAGAAGAATTAAGCAATGCTTTAAAACAGTTTATTTTATGATTCAGTGAGCTCAAATACCCATAATAATTAAATTGATCAATATGAGTCTTGACTAACATAAGGTGAATACTCCTTTAATTTAGTATTAGAGATGCAGAGCAATATGTTCATAAATTTTATTAGAAATGTCACACTGTGAGGTCTCTTTCCCCCAGCTATAAGCTGGTTTTATCCCAAACAGGAGTCTGTAAAGATAAAAAATGCAAATGCAATGGAAAACCTAAATTTTCATGCTTCATCTGCAGATGACATACTAGGGGTATTGGTCAGGGGGGTCCAGAATGGTCTGTAGGGGCGCTTTCGACACTATCCAAGCGGAGCGCCACCACAGGTTGGCGCGGAGCGTAGAGAATTTTTCTGAGTAAAGATACTCCCTAGATCGACGGAAATGACCTTTTCCGGGCCTGGCTAATTTGCAGATAAACGAAGAATATATAGGTGTCATCGCCAAATTACACCAACAAATTGGCAAATGTTTATAGGTAGATGAGAGCGGAATAAAAAAAGTCAATAATCACGAAAAAGTAAAAAGTGGTAAAAAGCTGAAAAGGGCGCCAGCAGTCCATTTGAGTCCGTCAGGGGGGCATCCGCCCCCCCCCTGACTGTATGGACGCTCCGCCACTGGACATACACAGTGTATGATCAACATGTTGTTCATACACTGTCAATGCTTCATCTTAAGGAAGTTTTTACCTTGTATTTAATCATTCTTACGAATGGAAATACTGAGGAGTAATTCTGAACAAAACCCAGACTATATTGCATGAGTTGAACTTGGTGCAGAATAATAACTGTTTGAAATTAAATGGTGGACTGGATGACAATTTCTTTAATTTTAATTTTAACTGAGAGACCAATGTTCCAAAACATATTCCTCAGCACCAGTTGACTACTTTAATGAAAGGACTTTAAACTAATTCTAATAATAGAGATGAATTATTTAAATTTCATAAATAATGAAGATTTGTGGGAATTTTATCTCACTCATTTAATTTTTTGAGTGCGAGGGGAGATTGTCAGAGATAGTAATTCCGGCTGACGTATGCGTATAATGTATTAATGCCAACTGTATTTACTGATTTGGCTTATGCATAAAAGAACTTCTTGCTCAACCATGATGGGCAATTTACTGTTAAGCCAGGGACTGCAGAGAGGGGGAGGGGTAGTGCTTTAGCCCCCACTTGATTGCCATGGTAATTTGGACTGCCTTATATCCAATAAGTGGGCCGTTAGTTTTCTTAAAATAATTGATAGGAGTATATTGTGAGACCACTGGGCCAATCCATGATCAGCCCCCATTCTCCACAGTCCATGAAAGCATGGTATATACTATTTATCTGTTTAATGTAAACTATGTATGGGTACCAACAGCAGTATCAGTGTAGAATACAGTATGACCTGGAAAGGAACTGATATATAGATATCATCTAGAAAATACTTAAAGGTAGTCAGTATAGGCCCCAAATTATAGCACGCTATAATTGCTAGAAGTTTTCAAAAAATACTTTCCTGGAGGTCTTCACTCTCCAAATGTTTCTCAGACATTCTAAACGAACACACTAGATAACTGAATATCCCACATGAGGTAAATTTGAGGTCAACAATATTTGGGGCCAATATAGCCTAGCTTTAAGTGGCAAAAACATCACTGACTCATAAGAAGCTACCATTTTACCTTTATTCTGGATGTCATTTCAAGAGCAGAATCTATTGAGCATGTTGCATACAAAACAGCTTCATGCAAAATATGAAAGATTTTATGCTCAAAATCATTACTTTCTAAAGAATTATGTCGGTCGTGGTCTTCAATTGGTAGGGTAAGCTTGTTCATACAAAGATTTCAAACAATCTACCAAATGATAATATAAAATTATCATATGAAGCTAAGCCATATTTTATCAATATATGAAACAATAATGTTTTTAGACTGATGTGACTCTTATTAACCGCACTTGAGCATCAAATTAGCCTAAACATCCCATAAACAGTAAGTGGATAAATTAAGAATAAATCTCTTTCTGGAATATGATAGACTGATATATTTCATATATAGCAACCAAAATAAACAATATGCATTGATTACTATAATAAGATACCATTGCTGAGTTACTGAAATGTCTATAAATTCTCTTTAAGCCCACCACATCATTAATGATGAAACAATATTTTAGTGTTGCTGCATAGGTTTCATCTACACACTATGTATAGGAATTCTCTCCACTTAGTAAGATATTGATCCAAGATACCGATTTAGGTTTGCCAGATTATGGGCATATTGGCTCACATCAATTAAGGTGTTAGCCAGAAAGTCAAATCAGTTACTGTAGTGATTCCTTGCCAATATGAAAAGCAACTTTGGATACAGGATTTACCAACATTCTGTACTAATTGCTGAACAGAAATGTCCAACAGTACAATGTTCTTGCAGTAATGGCTGATTTGTGCCATAAATAGGAGGCTGAAGTTCAAACCAATCCTCACTTCTTCAGTTACAAGACTTTTTCTTCAGACTGGTTCCTCTTAAATACCCCAAGTAACCTAATTTTGACCGTGATGAAAAAATGAGACCATCTATTCACCAGGGGTTCCGATACATACCTCAAAGTATTGTATTTACACATCAGTTTGTGCAATGATATCACCATTACAAATGTGAATAAAAAAGGTAATTGCATTGCGAGACTTACATGTTTGATCCCATTTAAATGTTTGATCCCATTTAATCAGTGATACGAGAACAAAAATCATTAGGGTTCAGCTGATATACTAACCATGGGTCATGCACCCACCACATATATGGTAATGATAACTCATTCCATTTTTTGAGTTATTGTCCAGAAGAATTGTTAAGTCAATATTACTAAGAAAGGCTGCTCATAAATATGCATGATATCGGTTGCAACAGACATCACTACTGTATATCTTTGCTATCTACCGATATATCATCATACCAAATGGTTGCCATGTTATTGTAATTTGAAGAATTTTTGTGCACGACCCTGTGACATCATTAATATTCAAGATATGAGAACCAAAATCAATATGGTTTGCTAGGCCTACTCACTATGGGCTGTCCACCCACCACGTGCATATGATCACTCATTCTATAATGTTGAGTTTATCATGCATGAAAACTTTAGTTAAATAATCAATTCCAAACCCCACCTCATGTATGCATAATATCAAATGTACCACACCAGTATGTTGGCTATCTACCAATATCACCTTACAATGTTACAATAAACTCCACCTCGGTTGCCAAGTTATTGCAGTTAGAAGCTTTTAATGCTTGACCCTGTGACCTCAGTTATACTCATGAATGAGAAAAAACACACCTGCACGTGAATGTATAGCCATCAGTAGGCTCATTTTGTTTTCAGAAAGCAAACAATGCCAATCCAGTTTCCTATTATCTTTTTAAACATGCAAACCAGTGGCGCAACACGAAAGTACAGTAATTGTTGTACTGATATGACGAACACAATAACCGTGTGTTTCTTCTAGGCATAAGTCAAGTCTAAGCTAACGTACCCCTGCACGGCTTTCGTCGGACTAGCCACAATCGATATTATAGCCGTAAGAGGTCATCGAATTTTCATCGGGATGCGTTAAAACTTACATATATTATTTCGTAAGAAAGTTCGGCTTTTACGGAGGTTTGCGTGTTGCAAAATATATGTCGCATTTTTGTGATAAAGTGAACGAGTATAGATATCTGTACATCCACAACAACTGTTTGTTCAAATACGGTAAGTTTCTCTAAGATAACGTAAATTTAAAAAACAAGACTTTCTTGTATTGGCACGGACGAAATTCTGCAAATGAACAGAAAACTGTTGTAGTTTTACAATTATTTTTAAGATGATACTCAGTATTCCGACACGGTTTTCGTTGTGACTACTGTAGGAAGTGTATGCGGCGCGGGTTATGTCGCAATCTGCATTTTCGAAGATGACGTCACGTTTGCTACTGTTCAAAGTACATTTAAAATATCCATCCTAAACGATAACAAAATCGTTTCTCTGTCAAACGCAAAATTAGCGTTCTCATACTTTGAAAACATTTTTGGAAATTATTTATTATTTTTTTAGGTAACTTCTACGGGCTACCAGACAATTTTTTTCAGTTCAATATTGACTGAAAAATCGCGCGATATGGTTTATATCTATAAGGTCAAGGGTTAGTGGGCGTAATTTATAATTGTATTCATTTGCTAGATACCAGCTCAGATCAAGCTTGTCCTCGTCTCTGTATACTATAGCATTAAACCCTCCAATACTTCTTTCGTGCTCCACTCTTCAGCGTTTATTATCTAATATTCAGTTGAGAATTTGTCTCATCCTCTGATCAAAGTTATAGCATTTCGTTGTCTCTCAAATTATCTCAAAAGGGCCCCCTGTT
>JAIPMN010166098.1:0-10076 GCA_020650975.1 Apostichopus californicus
TGCTGGCAGCAAACGATGCGCCCATTGCTAGACCATCGCAAAAGTTATGAAAGGCATCGCTGAGCAATATCATAATAGGCAGTGACCCAAACTCTGTTCGAAGACACAGAAAGGACAAAAGAACGTCGTTAGTCCACGAGACCTCCATTCACAGTTCTATTGTTTAAATTACTTTACATATTAAAGGAATTGTCTGGTGGAAGATTTGGATACACTGCCCGCATAGTTCTTATTTCTCTCTTTCTAACCGTGTGAAAATTGTCCCCATTCGACTTTTTCTTCTTGTAGAAATCTGGTTTTCAAATTTACCAGTTTCTCACCAGACAATTCTTTTGATACCTATTCAAACGCATGAAAATACTACACAATACATTTACCCATGGATAACTTCTCTGAAGAAAATTTTTTTAATTATTATTTTTTTTTTACAAAATAAATGCCAAAAGAGAATGTCCATTAACCTAACCTAACTGTCAGACACTTAGCAATTAATTAATTAATTAATTTTTTTGTCTGATCATTTGATTCATTGTCTTAAGACAGAGGAACACATTCTAGACATCCCAGAGAACTTGGTCTACGATTCCTACGAAATATCTCCTTTTTGATGTTCTGAAGTTAGCCACAAAATGGGGAAGAGAGGATAGTAGAGCATTTTTTAATGAATACTCACGAAATATTTGAATCTTCTTGTTCTTTTCCTGACCTACTGGATCTTCTGGTGATGTCTCAGTCTGTTTTATGGAAATGGAAAAAAAAAAACAGACGTGAAATAAATCCATAAACCTTCGTTGAGCCCAGAGCATGACATTTATGTATGTTTGATTCTGGCCTGCTGCCATCACATTAACTGTTCTAAACACCAAAAAAGCCATTTTTTGTTCTCATAAAGAGTTCATTCCAAGCGCTGTATGAATTATCTGGCCCCATGGTTTGTACCAAAGAATTTGATGATAACCAAAAAAAAATTACAGCGCTGAATAATAAATGGTTCTATACTTATTTACGGGGCTGTGGCCGAGTGGACAAAGGCGGTGGGCATTTGAAGCAATGAGGCTCGGCAATCGGGAGGTTCGGTATTCGATTCCCGGCCTGGTCATAGTAAGGTGGGATTTTGATCCAAGAGCAATCTACAGTTTTTTCTATCTGAAATGACTTTCTTACTTCAAAAGATTCCACATTTGAGTTAAAAATTGGTGAATTGGAAGCCACCAGACTGGAACGTTGTGATCCATAATGGCCTTGCGTTCTTCTCCCACATTTGTGGGCGCTTAAAGCATTGTAAAAATAACTGCCTGACTGATTGACTGATTATTCCCCATCTTGATTTGATATCCTTGAAGCATGATCTCTAAATCAGGAATGTTTGCATTGCCTGTTTACACCAAATTCCAATAGCAATATACATATATAAGGACCGATACAAACATTTAGTACTCATAATACTGTACTCAGTGCTTGGAGCCTTGTACTCCAAGACCACATACCAAGGGATATACTACTAGTACTAGTATACTACTAGTACTCATGCTGTTGACTCCTACTACAGGTCTGGGGTTTTAACCCATTAGGCTCGAACCAACGGAACAGGTTTTTCTTTTTTTCCTTTGGTACGGGGTTTAGTAAAATTGTGATGATTTGGATAGAAACTCTTGTAAGTTGAAATTGACAGAAATGATGCCTTACCGTAGGAATGCTTTCAAAGTGTGCTTGCTCCATGGCCATGGGTTTAGTGTTGACCTCAGCATGACCGTGAGTGTGGGTGTGATGACCACTCTATAGAAAAGCAAAGGGAAGGAAACATAACACTCTATACGGTATCACATCAAAGTAGGCCACTGAGGGCATGCAGCTTCCTGCAGCCAGCCTGCATAGTACATATATCCATACTGCTCACTCAGATACAGTTACATACAATGGAGACACTGCAGGTCTGAGGGCATGCAGCCAGGCTGCATAGTATATATATCCACACTGCTCACTCAGATAGTTAGATACAATGGAGACACTGCCCCCTTGCCCCCTGTTTTAGAGGTGCGACTCCTTCGTGAAGGGTCATTTTGGGAACCGAAAGTAAAGGGTAAATACACCAAAGGCCGACATGAACATATTTCGAACGCCAGGGAGAATTTGGGAAGTGGCCAACACAGCCCAGAGAGACGAACGTCTCCCGAACACAACTGAAAAAAGGGAGAAAAAAACCAAACTTGATACACTTGGATATCTTCATCCCCATTACCATGGTAAAACCACAGCCACACATGATACTTACACCGAAGTGGCTCATAGATACTTCCAGCAGGAAGAACGCATAGATGGACATTAGCGTGGTGAAGGTCTTCCAGATGTAGCTGAGATCATGATCATGAGCACCGTGGTCGTGTCCCCCATGGGCACCGTGATCGTGTGGTCCTTCATGTACATGGAGTCCAGTAGCCTGCCGAGAGAGCCACAAAAAACAGAAATGGTCAATCGTCCGTAACGAACGATGCTACTACATTGGACTGAAGCAAAATTCACTGGAAATCAAAGACCAGTCGTGTAGAAAAATTTGTAGTAATTATAATAAGTATGTATCGACAATTTTAAGACAGATCCTTAGGTCTTGAAAGGTGAAATGGCGCAAAACTATTGGGGAAATTAAATGCACCCCTTTAATGGTTCCACCAAACTGAATGTACTAAGCATTCAATGGTGGTGGTCGAACGACAGAAGATCAATGTATCATATATCGGGGAACATTTATTAACAGTCTTCCGAGATGACCATACTTGTGTCCGCACAACCCCCCCCTCCCCCTGCCGATAGGTAAAATGATAAACTGGTATCACCCTCCATCACATCTTGGAAACCCTGAAATTAGAGCAAAACCTACTGGTATGCCCGCGATGGACCGGGTCCCCACCAGAGTTTTACTGGGGCCAATGCTAGGTCATTTATTCATCAGACCTATACAGTGTGAAACGTTGTCTAATATTGGTCATATTTTGCTAACATTTCGTCAACATGTGCACCCACTCTTTTGGGACGGCCTAATTTGCTGTTCGGACAGTCACCACACGAAGACCCGGTTGTCCAAAGGGGCGCTTACGGAAGAAAATTCTTAAAAAATTTGCCCCCGCGTGCAAATATCGCAAGATTCGTTCGAAACCGATGCAACCCAGTAGGCTAGGTACGGCCCTGAAGCTGGGCACTTGTCTTACCATGGGAATGAGATGTATGAGTGCATCTCCGGTTAGGGTTGAAACAGCCATCGCAATCAAGAGTCCAAAGACCATGTCCTTGCGATCGTCTCCGAGAATGGGCAGCATGCAGCCTCCGATTATAGCGCAGAGGCTGACCACAAAGACGCATAGAGTGCCGTACAGGTAAGCTGTAAGTTGCAAAGAATAAAAAAGGTTTTCCGTCTTGACATGTTTCAATGTACACTTACACAGGGATGTGCTCAGGAATATTTGAGTGCCGGGCAGATTTGTGGGGTAGTGTGATCCACACCCCTGGGAGAGGGATCTCATGGGTGGGGTAACCCCCTCCCCTACTGGACAAGAAATTTTGCACATGAAGTATGCTTAGGTGGTGCTATTTTTTCCTATTCTGTGCCATGTATTCTCCCAGATTTTGGTTATGGTAAAATTTGTTAAATTATCATCAAAATAGTGCCGGACGGAAAATACTGTTTGTGCTGGGCAGCATTCCGAACTGCCGGGCGCAGCGGCCCGGTGCCGCCCAGTGTTAAGCTGTAAACAGACAGACATCACACTTGTTAACAATAATTAATGTTGAACATACACTTATATGTATCTTAAAGCTGTAAACAGACAAACGTCATACTTGTGAACAATGTTTCTGTCTTGACATACAGTTTCAATATACAGATTCAAGTTAAACGGGCCTGGTTAAATGCTGTACACAGACAAACGTCACCCTTGTAAACAACAATGTTTCTATCTTTACATGTTTTTCAACATACACTAAATATGTAAGCGGGATTCTGTTAACCTTTAAACATATAAACGTCGTACTGTGATGGTTCCCACGCTTTTTTTCAACAAATGAAATTCCAGACCTCTTCTTCGAGGCAATAAACAATCCCCCCCCCATCCCTCCTCCTCCCCACTTCAACACTGGGTGCTATGTTACTAGGCCCAGCCCAACTCACAATGTTCGACCCCATTCATCTATGGTATCGACCAACAAATAAACTGCAACCAATTGATAATACACCGTAAAGAATGCCTTACCGTCTGCACCGACCACATATTCCGAGACCTCTCCATGGTCCCCGTGAGAACATCCACCAGAGAGCTGCTGTTGGAGAAGAGCCGGACAGACCAAGACCAACTGTTTCTCGGTGAGACCATCCTCGGGGTGCAAGCCGTGGGACATCATCACCTCCTCGGCAGAGAAGCACTGCAGAGCGAAGAACGCAAAACAGAACAGGAAGAGAGGTCATTGGAAGGTATGAGACGAAAAAAGGAGCCACTCACTCCACAGAGGAGCAACGTTAGACCTTCATGACCACATGAAGAGACATATGTGAGAAGCAATGAAGCATTCTCCTACACAGAGCAGCACTGTACTAGTGAGCAAACCTAATGTTAACACACGTAACCTTGTCGTAAACAGGGGCAGTTTATCGCAGAACGTTGATTTAAGAATTAAACTTACGGAGTGAGCGACAGCTTCTATCCGTGACACGTTAGCGGTGTCGTGAACGTGGACGTCCACTGCATGGTCATGATCGTGGTGGTCATGGTCGTGATCTTGATGGTCGTGGTCATTTTGCACTGCTCGTTTCCTCCGATGGTCGTGACCCTCATGGTCGTGGTGATCGTGATCACCATGATCGTGGTCACCATGGTCGTGGTCACCATGTTTGTCTTCACTGTGTTCATCATGTTCACTATGTTCATGTTCACCATGATCATGTCCACTATGATCGTCAGAGTTACCCAGACCCAGCTGACTCATTATAAGTTTAAAATCTGTGGTAAGTTTGAAAAAAAGAAGAGCAACAAGTTATGTATTTTCTTTTTTTCGACCTTATCCACAAAATTGATCCATTTCATTTCATTTCTTCTTGTAAACCGCTGCCAACTGGAGGGCCGCGACGGATTGTAAATCGTTCCCGGGTTGGTATATTTAAGCCCGGTGACTTCATCTTTGCCGGCGACAGTAACGGCGAACAGATTCGTTTCAGAACCGTCGATAGAACTGAAACCAAAAACCCACTTCCCCAAGAACCAGAAAATATCAAACTCAACGGACGACATGAGTCATGTAGGTCGGTTCGGCCATATCCGCACAGCACGTTTGCCATGCCATACCGGTTGAATAATTTATTCCGTTTGATGACGGGGGTGTACTGTATATATATTTATATACGGGTTTATGGACAACTGATATGACTGATATCCCTAGACCACACGATGTGAATCCCGGAATAGCCTATTTTGCCCATAATAAAACTCTCGACGACTGTATGATCCCTTACATCATAACCCCACCATTGGTGACTTTTCTCGACAGTGATATCCCGGACGATATACTCGGGCAGCACTCCTGCCTAATGTTGTCTTATATTGTTTCTTACCTTCCAGAGGAATGACGCCGTCGTGGCCGTATAGGGCAATGACGTCTTCGATGAATGATTCTGGATCGGGGAAATCCGCCTCTCCGATGCAGTATCCCTCGAGCAGGTAGGCGACGATGAGCGGCGAGAGGTGCTGCATCTCCGTCGAGGAGGCTCCTTGGTCTCCGTCGTAGACGTCTTCAAACAGGCTCTCGGTGCTGAAACACTACAATTGAGAAACATGTATTTACAGCACCGGCAGTAATATTGCAACTCAACACTTTTGTTTGTGTGTCTTTTTCAACAGGTTTTGGCAGAAGCTTAAATCATGAGCAAGCTGTGGAAAATATCTAAAAGGGTATTGTCATATTTAAAGCATTTCTCTACCCTTTTTCACCTACAATGATAATGGGGTAATCCATATTCTTTAAGAAAAGTGTCCTGGGTACTGTGTGCACTGACTACTGTGTGTCCTGACAACTGTGTGTCCTGAGTACTGTGTGCACTGACAACTGTGTGTCCTAAGTACTGTGTGCACTGACAACTGTGTGTCCTGAGTACTGTGTGCACTGACAACTGTGTGTCCTGAGTACTGTGTGCACTGACTACTGTGTGTCCTGAGTACTGTGTTCACTGACTACTGTGTGTCCTGAGTACTGTGTGTCCTGACTACTGTGTGTCCCGGGAACTGTGTGCACTGACTACTGCGTGTCCTGGGTACTGTGTGCACTGACTACTGTGTGTCCAGAGTACTGTGTGCACTGACTACTGTGTGTCCTGAGTACTGTGTGCACTGACAACTGTGTGTCCTGAGTACTGTGTGCACTGACTACTGTGTGTCCTGAGTACTGTGTTCACTGACTACTGTGTGTCCTGACGACTGTGTCCTGGGTACTGTGTGCACTGACTACTGTGTCCTGGGTACTGTGTGCTTTGACTACTGTGTGCACTGACTACTGTTTGCACTGACTACTGTGTGCATGGTACTCAGTGCACACCGTATCCCATGCAAATATCACCAGCAGAAATGGTCCCAATTTATAAGCTTTTAAATGATGATTTTACCTTGCCGTGAGTTTGTGGTTTGTAGTACTCCGAGAAGGATTGCAAGAGCAGCTTCATCTCATTTTGCGTTATCCTCTCAGGGGTGCCCTCTCTACTCATCAAGCTAGTTAGGTATTTATCGTACGAGCCCAGGTTACCATCCGAACTACAAGAGGGAGCCAAATTCCTCTCGGACATTCGGACGAGTAGCATGACGGCGGCCTTTTCAAACTGGGCTTCCTGGAGTCCATCTTCTTTGCTGGATTCCAGAACATCGAAAACGTGATCAGTGAGGACCGACGAACACTGTAAGTATGAAATAAAACATCATGAAGAGCAATGAGATAGTGTTGTATTGTATATAGTGTTTACACGGGTCCAAAAATCGGAAACCGGGTACCTGAGAGCCGTTACCCGCCGGGTATCGGGAAAAATTGCTTACCCTCTTGTATCGCGATTTTCAAGAAATTACATATTGGATGCTATAATAAATGAATTATATTCTCCACTGACAATGTTTTCATGTTCAAATACGTAGGTGTAAGATAAGGTATAAAACCGTAGGATTCGGGTAATTAATTAGGAACCGGGTAGTATTGCATCGGACGGGTATCCAGATACCTCGTGCAAACACTAATTGTATGGTACGTAACACTAGGACACCTCCCATGTCAACATTTTTTGGACTGCGAGATACCAAGATAAAAGAGTAAATTTGAGTGCTAGCTTGTAAATGTATAAGTACTTTACCTACGTATAGTATACTTTATATATACTAAATATTCAGCAAATTATAATTAACTATGAAATTAAAATATCTGGAAAGCTCCTTTAAGGCTGAATTGATGTGACATCTCCTCTGTACTGATCTGACTGTTAATGTTGATCCATTGTTTTATAATTTATAATTACAATAATTACAATACATGTCTCTTTTACCTTCATAATATCAGACCTCCCAGCGGCTCCTCAACAAAATCAAGGTTTTTTTTTTAAAGGTTGTAAATGAAGAAATAAAGGTCTTTAAAGGCTTCAAACATGAAAATAAAGGCTTTAGAGGTCCAAAATGAAGTTAATTTGTAACATAGAGCCATTCTTTAAATAAACGTTTTTTGTAGGATTTCAAGGTTTCGCTGCAGGAGGTCTGTCATATATAACAATAGAGCGGCACCATTGTCGTTTTAAGTACAGTACACGAAAGTCTAAGGTTTTTTCTATTTTTCGTTAAGTTTTGTGAGCACTGTGCAGATCTGACAAACTGATGACCGATTAAAAGATTTTGTGCACAGTGCATCAGGTACAGTATGCAGTACTTACTAGACTACTGTACAGTTGAAAAAAGGCACTGTATAAATGGGCAACTCCATGCAAAAAGATGGACATGCCCACCTTAAAAATTATATATGTAAACAAGTTTGGTATCAAATTAAAGCTAAAAGTGTGACAATTTCAGAGAAGAAAAATCCAGCAGTTTTGTTAGTTTAAGTTACTTGTTTTGACAAATTTACATTCCTGCACATTTTGAAATTTGCCCTGCTTTCCGCTTCAGCGACCACTTACGCTGTTACCCAAAAAAACCTAACAAAATTTTAATATTTTGGGAAATGTACAAATTATTGGAATGATATTATTTACTTAAAATGCAACTCATACTCCCCCACAAGGCCTATAACATCCAAGCAAACATGAAAAAAAAGGATCAAACTATGTCACAGCTGTAACTTTTTCTCGGTAAAAGCATGAATAACTATATAGTGCCCTCCTCTGTGACCCTATCCTTTTCATCGAACTTACTTTATATGCAAGTATGCCCAAAACTATGCAGTACATGTATGGATATAACCCTTCACCCTGGAATGAACCCTAACTATATGGAAATTGTCCTCCCAAGCTCTGCGCAGTTGTGATAATACTAGGAAAAGCTATCTACCACTTCTACAGCAATTCCAACTTAGACCAACTGTACATAACTACGGAACCATACACCTGTACTTGCTATATAAATAAATACTTGGAAATATGTTAATTATTTACTGTAATGTGCAGTGATATGATATGGCTATATCATAAATTGGGGGGCTTTGTTTATTGACAAAAATAAGGAAACAAAGACAAAGTCCATGTTTACTATACACCAAACTCAATCAATACAAACATGTTTCTGAGTTTTCAAGTGCGTTGTAGTACATTACAGTATATCAGCCTATAAAGTTTACATGTACAGTGTCCATTTCATAACTCAACAATACTTCTCTGTATATTGGTATGACACTGTACATGCACATATACTGTATGTACGTATATTTTCATGTATGTACTGTATGTATGTTTTTATTTGTGGTTACACAGGTCCAAGAATCGGGAGCCGGGTACCCGAGAGCCGTTACCCGTTGGGTATCCCGAAAAAATTGTTTACCCTGGTGTATCGCGATTTTCAAGAAATTACTGTACATATTGGATGCTATAATAAATGAATTATATTCTCCATTGACAATGTTTTCATGTTAAAATACGTAGGTGTAAGATAAGGTATAAAACCTTCCTCAATAATTTCTATTTGCTTTTGTTTCTTTCATTAACTTCATATAATAAACATCACTACTAACACCGCACTGCCGCCGCTGCTTATGTTTGCCCTCCACCTCTATTGAATCAGACCATATAAATATCCAATTTAGCTCTTAAACAGTTTTTACTACTACTATCTATTATACAGGCCCAGGGTTCGCATCAGCTGCGAGATTGCGCGATTCGCGCAATTTGATCGCATTTGGAATAAACGTTTCGTAAAAAGCCACTTGTAATTATTATTTTTTAGTTATCCTGCCTATAATCCATTAATAACATCTCGTAAACTTCCTTGTCAGTCTTTCCTTCTATGAAATAAACTTTCAATTTCTTCCACATGGTAGCCTAACACCACACTAAGTCAATGGGGAAATCTAGCCCAACCATCTGTTTATACACTGAAATTGTGACGTAGTTATAAATAAGATATCCATGGAATACTTTCGTTATTGCTGTTATCTTCGACCACATGGTAGCCTAACACCACACTAAGTCAATGGGAAATGTACAGTATGTATGTACTGTATGTATGTTTTTAACTTTTAATACATGTGTGTATGCGTGTATAGATGTATGTATGTATAAATATAGTGCATGTTTCAAGGAAGTTCAAGGTCATGAATATAAATATAAATTGTATGAAGCAAAACACTATCTATTTCTAAGAATAATACACTTTCAAGACTTGGATATGTTTAACAATATTAACATAATTGTACTAGATGTACAGTACATGTATGCTTATAAAGACTTTGACCTTAAACAATAACTATTGTAGGCCTACACATCATTTAAATATGTTGTTAAAGAGATAGTACCGATTATCCATTGCACTTGCACATTGCCAAAATCACATGTATGCCTACTGTAGATAGAGTGTATTGATGACATC
>JAIPMN010166183.1:0-11441 GCA_020650975.1 Apostichopus californicus
TTGCGTGATCACATCATCTCATTCTGGGCTTAGCATCGTTTCTTTTAACAAATGTCAAACTTTGTTATCTGCTTTGGTTATAGATTCACATTTGAAATAAGGAGGCAAGTTTAGTTTGTTTACATTTCACTTATAATAGCTTTGACAGGTTTTTCGTCAACAACCTGACAAATGACTAATGTTTATATGCAAACATGTCTCTTTTTTTAGAAGTCTTGCGTGAGGTGACTTTTTTTTCTCAAAAACAGAAAAGGTTAGCTAGCTATATGAATGAAGAAATGGAGAAAGAAATGGGTAAATCGAAAATTTCAAAGTCAATTTCGATTGCAAGTTGATGTATTGTTATCTCGTTACAGGATTTGTTAGAGATAACATTGTGTCAATTACAATTAATAAACTTGAAAGTCCAAACTGAAATCGAATATTTGTATAAATTGAAAATATACTTGTCTGTGACCTTTAAAACAAGTTTTAAGTCCATTAGCTGACGTGACAATAATTTATGCGGGTGTGCACCATCCAATCCATATATGATATTTCAAACTAAAATGACTTGTAAACTGAATAATGTCAGTTGCAAGTTATGAAAGTTTACAGTTGCTCTGTTTTATGTGTTAGGTTGATTGCTATCTTGTTTTCTCTACTTGATGTAACGTTGGTTAAAATTTCACACAAACCGTAGGCAACAAAAAATGGCGTTTCAAACAACCTTACTGGAATTTATAGTTTTAAGGGTTATAGTGAAGAAGAGAAACACAATTGAAACTTTCTGCATGGTTGACACTGTAAGTTGAACTGCTATCGAGGACGCTTAGAATAGATATTCCGATTAAGCATCAACTTGCACGCATACTTTCAGGTAACCGTCGCACTGATCTAAAAAAAATCATCCATGGTCAGATTGGATTTTCTTAACCTTTGATTTCAACAGAAAACCTTATTACAAGAAAGGTAAGGGATTCTTCCTGTCATTTTCCTTCCGTCTGCCCTCAGTAATAAACGTTAGTACGTACGACAATTAGAGGGCAGTGGGCAAGAATCAAATGGAACCCTCTGCCAGACTCAAAGCGTCAACGATGGGAGTGTTTCAGTACATCACATATTCAGTAAGAACGTATGAGAAATCTTCTATCAATCAAACTTCTATCAATTTAACAGGCCCTTGTCCCAAATAATTAACTTATAAATGATGGTTATTTACCTACAGAGTCCTTGTGTCCTTCTGAAATGTCATCCTTGACTGAAAAAAATAGCAAAGTTTCATTTCATTAATTTATTGTATCACATTTTAAAGATAAACCAAGTTTGCTGTTTTGTTCTGGAACCGTCACCTCTACAATTTTGCTTGGTAGCATTACATAATTAAAAACAAAAGTTGGCCCAGAGGCCCCAAATCTAATGAGCCAAACACTGTGAGTGATTTAATAAGGGACAATGTGCTGGTGGGGGGGGGGGGTCTGGGGCTATCCTATGATTTGCAATTTAAAGGTTATTTATAACATCGCACCCTGTGAGTGTTTTCCCTTTTAAAGTTTTGTTCAATAAGCTGGATAACTTCTGCAAAGATTTTGTACCAATGATATCAGTAAAGATTAGTTCAGTTATCTTTTTATTATATTTTGCAGAGTATTTTACAGATTGATCATGCATTTAAACTTTGTTTTAATAGAAATAACATTATGTTAATTCTAATCTGGCATACATGGGTGGGGTGGGGGAAGGGGAAGTGGGCTGGGAGGCAAGCTACAGTACTATGCTTCTGGTTTATCATGAAACATATATAGCCCAACTTCAAAATAAGTTTTCTGAAGCAGAATATGAAAGCTTTGCTTACATAAAGTGAATTTCTACTTTTCACTGTTGTTTACTAGTTATTCTTATAAACTTATCACATATCCCCCATATGAGAATGCGGTTATTGGGGCTGCAACGGTAACTAGTACTGCTCTTACCATTCATGATATGTAAGACAATACAGTTCATCTGGGGGGGGGGGGGTGGACAGCACTTATTTAGGAGGCGCAATATTTATTTGTGACTGCCGTCCTAGGGATGGGGTCTTAGGGGAGGGGGTGTCCCCCTCCAGCTGTTTGAGAAATGTTTGATTACTTAAGGGTCCTTAGTTGCAATCTGGTGCTATATTCTGCAACTTGGCGTAACTTTATGTTCAAGAATTTTTGGGTTTATAGTCTGTCCGATATTTATGTTTTTAATTGAGGCGGAAGTTAAACAAAAAGATGGAAATAATTTACCCTTTTGCTTTGGTGGTGTTTTTAATTAATTAAATGTCCATAACATGCAATTTGGTGCCATTATGAGTGAACAGAAATATGTTTTCCGCCTGAATAGTTGGGGCGGAAGCATACTTCAGCCCCTCCATCTCAAGAGGGTTTGGGGAGATTTACAACGTGAAGAAGAGTGTTGAAAATTTAGATCATCAGGGTAGTAGTGAAGTTTTAGCACTAGCGGTTCACGCCGGGGCCTTGTTAGTGAGAAAACAACTGGTTATTGTGATGGTCGGTAAGAAGTTTAACTGATGAACATAATACGTTTCGTCCATTGTAAAAAAGCCTTTGTTTGAGTATTTTTTTAACACTACAACTCGCATTTGGGGGGGGGGGCAATTAGGGGCACGGTTTTTTTGGGAGGGCAAGTGACTCCAGGCCCCCGTCCCCCCCCCCCCTCCCCCTGGCAATGCCACTGGTCAAATCGGACTGTAGAAATAGCTCTAAATAATCCTCATACGTCTTAACGTTCGGGGATTGGAGGCGACTTTTAGCAAGTTCAAAAATATTGAAACAAATTGCGAAACACAAAATGGCGACGTTCATGTACCGTCACTGCTGAAAACACAATCACATTGCGTAGAAGAATACAAAGTCAAATAGGCTGTAATAGTAAGTGCGATTTTGTGGGAAAGTTTACCTAAGGGTCTATCTTAACCCCTTCATGTCATATCCATTGCGTAGGACTGGTTGTCTTCTCTCCGATGTGTAGATCACTTTATAATGTTATTGATATCGTGTAAAATTTAAGAACCTTTTTGTTGTGCGTATCCTACCGTACACTTAATTGAGCTTAGGCCTCACAGAGGCGCCTAACAAGTAACAATAACGTTACCTGTAGCATCACTGACAAGAAACTTTTGGCTTTGATAACCCATAGGCCATAATCAATAGGCATAGCATCAGCCTTGGTTAAGGTGTCCGATGTGGTAGCCAAATTCAATGTCAAGCATAGGTCTGATCTACATTTATTTAGCCTAAGGAATTTTAGGCCTAATGTACAGTACTTACAATTCTCATTTCCTTTTAATTGCCCAAAGGGCATGAATTCACCGAATGCCTGTGAAGTAGTCCTGGAAGTCTTGAACAGAGCAACCAGCCAGGATACCTCAGTTCTAAAACCAGCTGAACAACAGTTAAAGGAATGGGAGACACAACCAGGATTTTATTCCATACTACAGGCAATTTTTTCTAACCACAGCATTGATGTCAATGTGAGATGGTTGGCAGTTCTTTACTTCAAAAATGGCATTGACAGATACTGGAGAAGGACTGCTCCAAAGTGAGTTTTCTTTGCTGATATCTAGGACTGTTTGAGAACATTTTCCCCCTTTTTTTCTACTTTTTTTCTCTGGTGGGGAAAGGGAGTGGGGTAGGATGGGGAATGGATGGTAAAGCAGTGAATAAGGAAAAAATTGGAATAGCCCTGGTACTTTAAACCAAGCCGGAAGTTGTATAGTCAGTATTGCTAATTTCGGAACACTGCCAATTTCGGACACCCCTAAGAAATGCACGATTTCACCATGACAACCTACAGGAAGAGCCAAATTTCACCAAAAAGTAAGAACTACAGTTATTTTCTCTCCAAAATGACCCGTGTGCAAGTAAATACTTACATATTTGTCAATAAAATGACGGAGATCTATGAAGTCTGTTATAATTACTGAAAGAGCAACTGCGCCACCAATTTTATCACTAGCGCCACACTGTGGGACTGTGTGTCCGAAATTGGCAATACTCTAGCAAAGAAATACCAGTTCCACAATCACGAAGAATCTTCTTTTTTACAACGTGAAAACAGTTTGCAGGAAAGAAAGTTTGGCCGTGTATCGTTATATAACACACTTCTCCCACCATATCAAGTATATTTTCAGGTGATTTATACCAATAGATATAGTTTTGGGGTGATTTAAGGCTTAGGTGTCCGGAATACGAAGTGCCCATGCTATTTGGTAAAACAATTATGCTCTCTAATAGTCTAAGCCACTTTGCATAGCTGCTTACTTTACTCTCACCTCACAACCAAATATCTACAGTACCATGTCTAGAGTGACTTGATAAACTTCTGAGCCTATATCTTTATAAAGTCTTGCAAATCATCATAAGAATATTTTCATCCCTGGAGGAAATTAAAATGGGTGTATTGTTGTTTACAAGTTTTAGTGTTGTGATCCTGTTTGAAGCTTGAATATATATGTCTCTGCCTAATCTGGCCGTGAAAAATTCTATGCAGATGATTTCTGTTTTAATGGGCCTTGTTTGTTATTCAATTTACAGTGCTATGTCAGATGAAGAAAGGGAGTCTATACGGGCACAACTGTTGGGGAATTTCAATGAACCAGTGGCTCCAATTGCAACACAACTAGCTGTCTTGATCGGCAAAGTGGCCCGTCTGGACTGCCCAAGGAATTGGCCGGGATTAATACCCACGTTACTAGAGGCTGTCAAAACACCTGACAAGCTTGCCCAACAGAGGGCCTTACTCACATTACATCATGTTACCAAGACTTTGGCGGCAAAGAGATTGGCCACTGACAGAAAGCTGTTCCAAGAGGTACAGCACATTTTTTTATCCAATCATGCTTAAAGATCAGAAGGGAATGTCATAATATCTATAATTAAAGGCATCGAAGACTCGCCCCAAACCGCGTGCGGCCATCTGAAAAAGTTAACTTTCTGGTGCTTGCCAGTGACGTTTTGTTTGTGTCGCTACAAAATGCAGACAGTAATGAAACGTGATACCTTAATTGTTATCTTTAGCTGGACCTGAGATGTCCATCGCTGTATCGTTTGTATACTGTGCTGTGGGTATTGACCGCAGCTGTATGTACTGACTGTACACTAGTGTCTAATTACCGACGGTAGCAAGCTGTGTGTGTATTTTCTGGGATCGATGGTGGTGTTTAAAACTTCTGTTACACCTCATTCGAAACTAGGTCAAATTACCGGCATTAGAAGTTTCTTTTTGCGCGAGTCTTCACTCCCTTTAAGTTTCTCTTAACCTATATGACTAGAGAGAAATATTGGTTTGAAGGATAGTGTGAGACAAAATCAAAATCTCACTATATACCAAAATACAGTAGCTATGTATAGAATAGACCTGTATGCTACTCAAACCCTTAGGCCTTATGGGCTACACACCCTAGAAGTGTAAGATTAGAAGGGCAATTTTTGTACCTGAACTTAATTGAAAACTTTGGTGGGCCAAATTTGACCCAAGAACAACCTGTTGAGAGTCTCATTCTATGAAATCAATGCCAAATTACCAAGTACCTAGCTAGTTCCTCTGGCACATTTTTGTTTACATTTAATTATGTAATTAATAATAATAAATAATAATTAAATATATTTAATTATGCATTCAATTATATTGCAGCCATACTAATAGTAACATATTTATTTCTCCTTTTATTAATTAAATCATCTCTTTTTAGCTGACTAGTGGAATATTTGGATTTATATACAACCTTTGGAACCACCACACAGAGGTATTCTTCCAACATGCTGGCCAGCAGGATGTGACAAACATGCTCGAAGCCCTCGAGTTGAGCATTCTCACCCTTAAAAGTGAGTATTTTCCACAACTGTTTTAAACTTGATCTTTATCGGTTATGCATTGTTTAATTGGATTTGACAGACTTTTTCTCATCAATTTCATGTCATACTGTTGCATTGCATAATAGTGTTAACAGAGTTCAGGGTTTGACTTCAGATGATGTAGCAATTCCCAGCTCTCATTTCATCTGAAAGGTCGTAGATCTCAGATAAGTGGAAAATGAATTGTGATGTTGTTTACCTTGTTGATGCCACCAGAATCAGCGAAACAGTACAAATTCTCAAAAGTTGGACTATGATTTACTTTAATAGTTCATTGACATATTTTACTGCCCTTCTCTGATGTAATCGAAGATATGTTCTCATGTTGATATGATCAACTTTTTGAACATTTTGCTGGTTTAATCAGTTTTAGCAAACAATGGTGTCAGAATTAAGACTACACAGATGACATTTGGGATATATACTTTTAATGGGAATTTACATGAATTTTCATTGTTTTATCCTATCAATTTGTGATATATACTGTAAACAATTGTATTCAGTGTTTAATGCAACAGTGTGACTGCATCATATCTGCACCAATATTGAAACTCTTGTGTGTGTTGCTCTTCTGTGATGTGACTAGTTATTACATCATTTTGTTTTCAAAGTAAAATGAATGCATATCATTGTATTACATACATGTATATATCAAGAATAACACAAGTCTTGATTACAAAGAAGTACAGATATAATGAACCATACTTCATGTTGTCAATTTTTGCCCTTTTCCATCTAGTTTCAGTTTATTTTACTCTAGATATATCTTCTCCTTGAGCGGTTAAAGAGTCATAAAAAACAAAGGATTCTTAAACAGTTAGATACATTAAAGAACATAAATCATAGTTAAAATAGTAACTAGTACCCAATACTCAAGTAGGCACTAGCTACCAGACTCCTTATAGTGAACATTCCAAAACATCTAACCCCTCCCCCCCCCCCCGCCCCTTCAGTGCCAGCTCAAAGGAAGCAAAAAGAAGGCAGGTATTACAACATATTAATTCCATTCCATTTAAAGCCCAATTGCACACTGATTCCAATGTTTGCTGGATAGATTCATGAAACATTTCTGTGGTATTTCATTCAATCTCACAGTATTACGTAAACAGCTCATCTATGGAATTCCCGCTCCGGACCAAGTGCCTGATGCTGTTGTAAGTTTGCCAATCAGCAGAAGAGTAATAGTCCTTTGATCATGCAGCCGCTAACTAGTACAAGTGGTTATATGTTTCATACACTGACACATGTATGTATTTCTACGTTCTTTACGTAACGGGGTCTCTTTTATATGCAGCTTTGAAAGTAACCTGCAGAAGGAATATTAACCGACATAGTATTGTTTATGTTACATCTATCCAGGCAGCTTATACATCTATTCAGGCAGCCTATAGTATAGCATATTTTGTTAACCTTTTTTGGGGGGGTCCTAAGAATTTTTAAAACCTTTCACTAGACATGATTGCAACAAAACTTCAGATATGTTTGCATACATGTTCTCAGATATGATCATGTCTTGGATTCAGTCAATATTAATTGCTAAAACCGTCAATAGGACCTTAAAAGGACCTGCATCCTTAACTTGAAGTTTTCAATTGTTTAAGTTTAAAATATGACATGTTAGTTTAGAAGTAATCTACTTAAAGCTGTTAATAACATTGTTGTCCTATACTGTCAATAATAGCGTTAATTAGTTTCCGCTGCTTCAAATGTTTAGTTTGTGTTTATGGATCGCTTAACATTTAAGACCTCTCCACCAAACCACACAGGTTTGTTTGATTGCATCGCTTTCTGCTTTTACTCCCCGCACAGATGGTTTTGAAGTTGACATTCGACAGACTGAGGTCTCTACTAGATATAAGTAAGTCATCTGTGTTGGATCTTCTTAGTGTTGGATAATAATAATAATAATATAAGAATTTGTAAAGCGTTTTTATCCAGTTAAAAAGAACTGGTCAGACGGGACTGCACTGTTAAGTTTCCTATCCTTTCGTCAAACCTTTTGGCCAATGCATTTGAAATATTGTCTGAAGTGTAGAATATATTTAAAGTTTGTAATGGCATATATCACAAATCGCTTTCTAAATTTTCAATTTCATAACTGTTAAGACTGATCATTACAAATGAATACAGCCATATACTAGATCAAACTAAAAAAAAATAAAGAATTCTTTACGTTACTTTGTATCAATAACGATGTAGCTTGGACAGCAGACACAAGTCATTCCTCTTGCATGTGACTCTGGTAGAGCTCTCCAGTTAAGCTAATCAGAAATTGAAAACCTCCGCAGCATTTTTAGGATATTTTGCATGGTTGAGCAGTATGAAATGTACAACAGGATAGGTTTGAAATTATGAGCTTAACTGACAAAGGTTAGTTTCAAATCATAAATAGCAGGTAACCTTTGAACATTATTGATATGTTCATATATACCATATGGAGGGTTTAAATATGCTTCTTGAAGATATTTACCTGTTACAATCATTTTCTCAGTATTATTATTCAATTTCTGCAAAAAAGTTATTGTTGAGTTAACTCAGCTTTTAATGGTAATGTGAGGTTGTGCCTGGGGCTCCAACCTCTGCTAGAAACATCTGAAAAAGGAAACTTTTCCTTCCCCAAAAACATGCATTTTGTTATAAATGAGCATTCTGTTGATATACCTCAGAACAGCACTTTGTTCATTAGTAAGTACAGAACTGGTTAAATTTTGAGAGGTTTAATTTACTTAGAACTGTAGAAATATGCTATTTTGTAACAAATGCGTGGGTTAAAGTGGTGCTGTAAACTTGTTTTCACAGAGAAGTTCCTTTTAGTGGAATATTTGATGAAAAGTAAAGTTTACATGCTTTTTTTTCATTGCTACCTTCTGATTGGCTGTTGGAAAATGAATATTCATCATAATATGAATATTCTGTTAAGTTTCCTTTCCTTCTGTCAAACCTTTTGGCCAATGCATTTGAAATATTCTGAAGTGTAGAATATATTTAAAGTTTGTAATGGCATATATATCACAAATGGCTTTCAAAATTTGTAATTTCATAATTGTTAAAGACTGTTCCTTACAAATGAATACAGCCATACTGTATCCTAGGCCAAACTGACAAAACTATAGAATTATGTATGTTACTTTGTATCAATAACGATGTAGCATTCATTCCCCTGCTGTCACTTGCGTTTTAGCTTGGACATCAGACACAAGTCATTCCTCTTGCATGTGACTCTGTGGTAGAGCTTCTCCAGTTGAGCTAATTAGAATTGAAGACCTCCGCAGCATTTTTAGGATATTCTGCATGGTTTGGCAGTATGAAAAGTACAACAGGATTGGTTTGATTTTTGGCATCCGATAAATCAATGGTAAATATCTGCGAGCAAAACCAGGGCAAATCCCGCAGTCCTTCTTGCAGGTTGTTTCGTTTGGTGACTCAATTTAACGTTATCTCCCAACAATTTTCAAATGATGGGGTGGTTTTATTGATTTGTTTGCAGGAAATTCCTTCCAGAATGCTAGTCATATCAAAGAGAAGGTGGAGAAAAATATCATCATCCTGGGCAAAATGGTAAGGATTATATAGAAAGGCCTCCTTGTATATAAGATATAAGAACTTCTATTGACCGTAATAGGAATTGGCATTCACTCCATCTCAGTAATACAGACAATAAAACAATCATAAAATACATCGAAATACATAAAAATCTGATTACTAAAACGAAAAATTAAGACTACTACGTCCATGTTCTGACACATAAAATTGGCCTATTTCCTACAGAATATTTCCTACTATAGCATAACTATTAGAAATGTGTTTGTTAAAGGAAGACAAATTTGTTAGAAAACTCAAAAAAATATATACCTGTGGAGGGCTAAATGTATAATGTATTGCATTGTAACTTATTATACCTAGGGGTGAGAACAAGATATTGATATTGGGTTTCAACAATTTTGAAAGACTTTTCAATTGGAGACAAGTTAACCTGTGGCCACCTTTAATTTTTTTTCTTGGTTCTTCACTGAAAAATGTCCTTTACTGGTCTTTTATTCTTCCCCTCCCCCCCTACTCCCCAGCTTCTTGAGAGCCAAGAGACCTTCCCAGTGCCTTACAACGGTTTCATCAAGCATGTCCTCGAGTTCACTACCAACTTCCTCTTCACGGACCCCGGGAGGGTGCTCCTGTTCGAACGGTTCACCGTGCAGTGCATGAGTCTGATCAAGAAAATCATCAAATGTAATTCTTACAAGATCACCAGGGCAATGGAAGACAGTAAACAAGCAGCCGCAATGGAAGCTGAAAAGGTGAGCAAAAAGGGAAGAATATTCTGGAAGGGGGTTTGTCCGATCTCTCATAGGACGAGCAACTATTTGGCAAGTTAATATCAAAAGAACATTTCAAATCGTCATTTTGACAACCCGAAATTCCCTTAAAATATTGCAATGATAAACTAGCAGTACTTCGTTCAGTCTGTTGGACACGATGAAACTTATTTGCCGCAGAGTATTCGGGCGCCTGGTTATTTTACAAAATTTCCGCCACCAAATTATCCTCCAGCTTTCCTTGCCTCTCCTTTCAGACAACCAGTGGATTCTTCACCAATGACGTTCTAACCGAGATGGCGAAGTGCCTGCTGTCACACTATTTCCTTCTCACAGAAGAGGTATGAGGTTGCGACGAGCATGGTTGCATAGTATTTAACACTGTAGCTGTTATTTCACCAGCAACCTTCGATTGAATTCCAATCTTTAATATTGCTGACCTACTGGGTTTTAGCGTTTATGTACCTACTTGTTGTCATAGGTTGTTTACATGGGGTCAATCGAGGTCAAATTTGTGAACCACGGGGAGGTGTGGTGTAGGCTGACTTGTTAATAGCCAATTCACAGGACTAGCATCACTGATGCCAAGATCGCTCATGTTGTCCAAAGTTACCGATGAAACATAACTTTCTAGATATGCAAATAGGAAGAGCTTAGTATACTGAAGGTATTCTGCAGGAGATGCAGATGCAGTAATAGAATGTACGTACCAGACTTAAATTGAGTCCAGACTGGTACTCGTGCCATAAAATAATGTACGTACCAGACTTTAATTTAGTCCAGATTGGTGTCAGTGTTTTTGGAATAATTAATTATGTTTCCCTCACGTTAAGGAGTTGGAAAAGAGCGTGTTACGATTGCTACGAAATGGTCTATAGTTGCTAAATTGGTATATATACCTCTCCCAGGATTGGCTAACCTGCCTAGCACACTCTGTAACAAATTGTTACCATGATTAATGGGAGTATGAGAAAACCGTAACATTGGTTAAAAAAAAATTAAAAAGCTTTACTGAATCCAAAGAGTGACAGAAGCTACTGGATATTTTGGTTTTGTTTTGTATGATTGCATTTTGGAAAGTCTGTGACTCTAGTTTGACAATCTCTCTCCTTTTTTTTAATTTTGTTTTTTTGTTTGTTTGTAGGATATGCAGCTTTGGGAAAGTGACCCGGAAGGGTTCGTTGGAGACGAAGGAGGAGAATCGTGGAAGTTTAGTCTCAAAGTAAGGCAAACGTTACCCACAATTCTG
>JAIPMN010166294.1:0-14229 GCA_020650975.1 Apostichopus californicus
AGGAAATAATAAAATCCATAGAAAATGACCAAGAGACAATAAACAAGGCCGTTGTTTCACATAAAGAAAGAACATCCAGACAAGAAATATCGCAAACTAAAGTAAGACACTATTTATCAAAATATATTTGTGTACGAGATGGTTTGGAGTTCATTAAATTAATATATGGCGAACTCTTATTAAATATAAATTAGAACGATTACTCACAGCTTCGTTATCAATAACTACTTATAACAAACTGCGCCATTATGTAGAGACAGTTCTTCATTACGCAAGTAATTGGCACACATAACATTATTTTCGCTTCTCAATGGTTACTTTATACAGGAAGATCTAAAACACAAGTTGGAAGAAAGCAATGTTGCGCAGATTGAAGAGACAAAAATTAAGTTAACTATGCATTAAACAAGTTGTTGTTCATTAGAGTACGTTTGAATGTTATCAAAGGTAAACGATATGAGAAAAAGAGAGTAATGTCAATACATTTAGTGTTAAGGAGTTAAGGTTTACTTCCGTAGAATTGAATCGAATTGCAGTTTGTAATCTCAACTCGTGTTCAATTATAAATTCCTTCAGTATTACATTATATTGTAACATATATTTAAGTGCCAGTACTTATATGTAATTGTCTCTGAAATATAACTTCTTTTACAGGTCAAGGAAAGAATAAGAACAATAGAGGAAATAATAAAATCCATAGAAAATGACCAAGAGACAACAAACAAGGCCGTTGTTTCACATAAAGAAAGACCAGCCAGACAAGAAATACCGCAAACTAAAGTAAGACACTATTAATCAAAATATATTTGTGTAAGCAATGGTTTGGAGTTAATTAATTAATAAATGTATGACTATAAGAAAAACATTTATATATAGTAGTTAAAGTGACTATTTTTAAATGACATAAGTGAAATATCACTGAATGTAGACTAGATCCTGGGTCGCAACAACCTGATGTGATATTATGGTGGCAAACCATGCAATACTTACAATGAAGAAAAATGATTCCACACTGTTAGTTAGTCGGGAATGGGGAACTGAAATCAACGACAAATATAATGGTTTTGTTATTTTTTAATAAGCTTGTACACCAGTAATTAATTTATAAATTTGCTTCTTGCAATGTTACCGTGTACAATCGACCAATTTGCTAAAACTTAAATTCGATTCGATTTGAATGTTTATTATTTTAATGTAAGTGTTTATCTTCTTCATAAGTTTTACATTCCATTCAAAAGTTTGTAACCGTTTTTATTCTTCAATCCAAATCAGGCACTGTTACAATTGTTTGGTTAGATTAGTTATTTGCTGCTATAAGCTTGATATATTTAGCCAGTTTTGGGGTTTGTACATAATAAAAAAAACTTTGGTAAGTATATAAGGCATTTGTCCATGGACGGTTAGCAGCTTTTAACAAAAAATCAAACAAGACTTGACCTAGTTTAATCAAACTGTTGGACTAAGTTACTGGTCAAAGCCTAGGTAGAGCTATTTCCGGTTGTTTCCCCTCTTAAGCTAGACCCCTAACGGCATCATCACGTGTGCTTCGTCTGTAGGATATAAACATGTGTTCACGAATTGAGGAGATCTTTATAAAAAATGTGACCATAGAACCTTCGCATGACTACTCCTTGGTAAAACCAATCAACCTACCCTAACCTAGCCATAAGAAATATCAGCCTTGGCTAGGTATAATGATAAGCTTACACTCATTATGTTATCGCCTTAACTAGGCTACCAGTAATATTAAAGTGAACTTGAATTTTCACACGTGTGTATTATAGCTTAGGGATGAGCTAAGCCTGACGTGAATGACAACAAACTATGATGGCTGCCTAACAAAGAAACATTCACTTCTTGAGCGTTTAGTGTATAAGTGAAAGCCGCTGTTAATATTTAACATAACGCTAAAGGTTTTTGTGATAAGAATGGCATAAATTCAAATGAACAATTCTTTATACACCTCATAATCCTTGCAGTGTCTTTAGGGAATAAACAAATAAACAAAAGGATAATACATATGGCACAGTCTCTACTGATAACGTTACAAGAATACATAGATTGCTAGATTACCTGTATAGCATCTGCAAGACTAGAATAAACTTCTTTTCAAGAACGGCCCTTAACCTCGACGGCTCTTTGCCGTCTACGTCTCAACGTTTTGAAAGCGATACCTTTACCACGACTCATCAAATTGGTTATCAGGTGATTACCAGCTTCATGATAGTTTAGGTACTGTGAAATCATAATCACATTTAGAGAGCCTTGTACTCATAACCCACAGTCTTAGATGCGTATACGACAGTGATATACAGTAGCGTAGAAATTCTAGACCAATGTCAGTTATTTCGATTATACCAAGTAATTTATTCGTTGTTCTTACTTCGGAACTATTTTCATTAAAACAAACACTGAGGCTTTCTTTCTATCACACACCAAGACACGAATGTTAAGACAATTATTGATCATTTAAATACTGTAGAACACTGTTGACTATGATTGTCCAGTCTATACTACTTAAATTAAAATTAAAATTGAAAAAAATATCTTATTACAGGCAGAGACCTCTCGAAAATCATTTGAAGAGACAAAAGTGATGTTAGAGAAAGAGAAGGAAGACCTGACTAAACAGCTAGCAGCAGAGCAAAGAAAAGGAAAAGAAGTAAAGGAATCATCATTAAAGGTATGATAATGATAAGAATTACAATAACAATCATGCGCCTTTAAGCGAGGTATTAATACTAAAGTATACTAATGTAACGATAAGACAAACTATGCGGAGACAAGAACCAGTCAAATACAAACAAATTACCACTATGCTAAGAGCTATCACACTATCACCGATCTGAATGATTTAAAGATTGATATCGTATTTCATTCTGGCATTCTAGAAATAAGTTTAATATCTTGAAGATATCACAATACATACCATAAAAAATTAAGACATTATTTAACAAGAGATTTAAATGAACAAATCTAATTACAGGCAGAGATCGCTCGAGAAACACTCAAACAGACAAAAGCGATATTAGAGAAGGAGAAGGAAGACCTGTCAAAACTGTTAGCAGCAGAGAAAAGAAATGGACAAGTACTAAAGGAATCACTATCAATGGTGAGGTGATCAGTGAAGAAGCATGGTCAAATATTATACTTGTATCTAGTCTTATAGTAAATTATAAAGACCTGTTGCATAATGTTGTTGATTTTGGTTAGCAAAATAGATTTAATTCATCCTTTATCATGCCCACTGTTACTTTACAAACAGGTAAACGGTTATTGATGAGGCTTGTATAGGCGTTTTTGGAAATACCTGTTGCTCAGTGACTGATTAAAGTTTTGAAATGTTTTCCTAGGGTCCATTTAAATGGATACTGTTAACGAAACAATTCCACGAATCAATATCACAGGCTGTCTTAGCATTATTACCGTAACGATCGAAAATACCAATTAGTGAGCATTGCTATTTTTCTACGTTTGCAAAATCTGTACATAGGTTTCGATGGATGTTACACGTTTTTTATAATGGCGTATGTTGACGAGTTCCTCCAACTGTCTTTCATAATGATGGTAAAGTAGCGATACATCCATAACCCAAAGTTTATGTGGTGATGCGAAAGTGAAATACCATATCATATAATTTCTAGGCTATATTGATTGTACCAAGTAATTAATTCGTTGTGGTTACGTCGAAAACATTCTCACTTAGTAACTACCAATGATGTTTATTTTATTGTATTTTAACATGCTCTAAGAAACGCATGTTTGGTTATGTATTAGTTACTTAAACTTATAGACCAATTTGACTTGTACTGTCTAATCTATAATATTTACGAATGACCGTATCCCACTGAATTTCAAACCGTAAAGACACCGACATAATTATGGAACTGGTAAAGTATTGGAATCAAATTTATAAAGAGTGCTCTATGAAAATATTATCTGAAAGGTAGAAATATATATCTCGATGAAACCGCTTACAAACAAGGTTTTGATACCGAAGTTGAGCCATATAACGATAAAGACAAAATGTAAGGCGACAATGCCAAGAAAAATACAAATACATTACCATGATGTAGAGATTGATACCGTCTTCCATTCTGACATTTCCCAAAACAAGGAGAAACAAAAGGAGGAAGTATGTTGTCTTAAATGGTTATTAACAGAGAAAAGATGCATCAAAACAAATAGCTGCACTATCGAATTTGAGATGACCAGATAGATGTTGGTGAATGCTACATTTTCTTTTTACATTTGAAGTTATATACGAGTCTCACAATTTATCCAAGTAACTTTTATAATGATCTTGAAGTTGCAATACTTGAATAGCTTATACACGACAGTCATATGTAATTGAGCTTTTCTTTGTTCAAAAGTATTTATTCTACCATGTTATGGGTATCGTTAATGTTGATACTTCGAAATATTCTCCTTAAGTAATTATTAACAAGGTGTACCGTTTAGCACATACACACTTCCCGACTGTCGAATCGTGTCACACTCAGTCTGGTTATGTCCTCCTGGCTTGAGCGAAATTGGAGTTCAAGTGTACCTTGCTGATGAGAGCGGGAGTTAGTAGTACCACTGCTTCAAACATCAAGAGAACACCCAGGTATATTGAAGTAAACTAGTTTGATGTGTTCATCAAAAAATGAATTAAGATAATCATTAATTTACGGGACGAAGATTTTTGCATGTTTCAAAATTTCGTTAATAACTTTGAAGATCTTAAATATGAATCATGCAACAGGAGGTTAGCGATCGAACGGATTAAATTGTGGACTTTAATAGTTTACTATGTGCTAAGGTTGATACTGAATGTTAATAAGTATATCATTTGATCTACTTTCGCAAAAATCAAGTCATGCATATTTTTGGTCACAAAAATAAATAAATAAAAAATAAAACTTTGAAGGAATGCCGTCGCTTAATACAGAATTGCGAACAGTAAACGTTGCACTTTATTCCGGCTGGCAAATGAAGTTAATAAAATGAAATTGATTTACAAAAAGCTTTTTCTTAAGCAAACTATTATCTGATCACCCAATAACACAAAGAGTAGATTATTATGAATATTATTATTTGAAGGTTGTGACAAATTTGAATAAAGTGGAAGAAAGGACCAATAAACTGGAGGACGAAGTGACGCAATTAAAAGAAAAATTGCTAGCAGAGGAAAAGACAGCTAAGGAAGGGCAAACGTCTTCTTTAAAGGTGAGTGTAAAAAGAAAGAAAAATACATGTCATTGATAATTAGAGCATGGGACGGAATTTCAAACATTTCATGCTCGTATAATCGACTTATTTGAAATCTTTACAGCTTCGCAAGTTTTCATGATGATTTAAGAAATACCTAAATTGTCATATGATGTTGGCAAGCGTTTGATGATATGTTGTATGACAAGACATTGTAATTTTATTATGTATTACTGAAATATGTTACGATTGAGACAGATGAACCGCATCTTTGAAAGATAAGTAAAATAGACATAAAATATCTTACAAAACTGAGAATGAAAGAAAGAAGGGCTGAAATGTAACTGATAATGATAATGATAATGATGATAATAATAATAATGATAATGATGATGATGATGATGATGACGATGATGATGATGATGATGATGATGATGATGATGATGATGATGATGATGATGATGATGATGATGATAATAATAATAATAATAATAATAATAATAATACGATATATATGGTATACAATAAAGGCTAGGTTTATAGCAGGGTGTGATCTGCTTCTCAGAACGTTTCCCTCTTTTCCTTTAATGTATTTACACCTTGGAAGGTAAATACGCATATTCAGTACTCGTTAATACAGTTACAGGTAGTCTAGGAAGGTAGAGAGCTGAAAGATCTAATATTGAAAGGAAAGAAACAAGGAGAGCGGCATGTATGTTGGAACAAGTTTATAATTTTGAAAACAAAATCGATACGATAATCTCCTTGTTAATCTTTTTGAGCCACTTCATAGTTAATTTAAGTTAACAGGTTACTTAGTTAAGGAGCGATACATTGTGAACGTCTTAATTTTGGTAATAACAGTGCAAGACATGCTAACCCTTCAGTTTTGAAAACAACACACGAACGACTGTTTGGAAACAAACATGTAACGGTAAACTTATGCAATTGACATGGCAGGTACATGCTAGGCAGAAGGAGCTGGAAGACAAGATCCTTACACTACAGGAAAAAAACGAATATTTTAATGAAATTCTATCAACAGGGAAGAGAGAAGCAATTCCACAGGTAAAGCATTGTCAATGGTTGATCCAATCATGTCACGTGTACATACTCAGTTGTAAAACCACATTTCATTGATAGTTAGATAATAGCAATGTAACGTAAGATGCAAACATAGGCATGGAAATGACCGAAGATAAGCTCATTATTATAAACATTAGTAGGAATTAAACCTTGCAAACAACGAGTAAACTCTTTCAGAACGATAGTATAAAGTAATGAAGGAAATTCATCTGAAACGGAATTTTATTTGAGTGTAAAGAGAAATGAAATTACAGACCGTCTCCTATAACATAAAATAGTCAGTTGCTGCCTCATTTACATTAGAGGAACTTACAATTTTTTTTTAAGAATTAGCAGAACACCATGACACTTATTTGCATCCCAGTTTTAAACGGAACTCTCATGTGCTGGTAAAAAACTTCGCTTACAGGTAAGTGAGCAATCTTGAATTTCTTTTAACATTCATTAAAATTACTTTTCAGGGGATGCTTTCACGTTTTCTCTCGGATGCAGAACAAACGAGTAAGTCTTTCTGGTAGAGACAGTTAAACTATTTGAATTGTTTTAAGTAATAATTGAGTTTTTTTTAGTATCTCGTCCAAACAATGAAAGTATGCTCGAAATAGTTTCCAAAATGTTATTGAACAATGAAAATAAATAATTTCAATTTAAATATCCAGATATAGAGATGAACAGTTTGAATAGTAAATGAACAAGAATTTAAAGGATACAAACTGATAAATAAATAAAAAACTCAGTTTGTAATGTAAACAATTAAATAACCATAATAACATTATTGGAAAATTATTACGACGCATCGTTTGCAATCGAAATTATTTACTATTTTCTCGCTAGTGGTGGTTTCATTTGGTGGCTCAGTCTAAAAGGTTTCTTTTAAATTTAATTCATTGAAGTAGTAGTTTGAATAATAACCGTTAATTTGGAAGACTGTCAAAAGTTGATAACCTAAAGAAGCTACTTTTGATGTTTGCTTCTTATATTTCATATCAACGGTTTTGTAAATATACTGCACTGTTGTAATTTCATTTTTATTCCTTTCAATATAGACAACACATTTCAAAGGGATACCGCCATAAATGGTATGGATGAGTTAGAGTCTGTTATTGCAGAATCAGTGGACACAGGGGTAAGAATTATTCCGTTTTTTTTCGTCAAAAAGTCGTGTTCTCTTAAACTTCCTGAATAAATATCTTCAATATTTATAATAACTCAACAACCGATAAATGCCTGATTGTAGCTTATATATAAAATAACAAGGCTTAGTGATCCAGTGGATGAGAATAATTCAAATAAATCTTATGTGTGCACGAAGCAATCAAAACAATCAAACAATCAAAAGTTTTTTGTTATAATTTGATAGAACGAGTTTGTTTGTAAGGAAATTGTAACTTTAAAATAATAAATTTCCCATAGGGGATACTTACACAGTTAAGAAAAGATGCACAAAGTTATGTACATGATTTCACACCCCCTCAAATGCAAATTGTTCTTCACTCAAAATAAGAAAATACATGTAATATGTATGAAAACGTTAAGAAACTTTCTTCCTCGCCGACGAAATTGATGTAAGTCTGTTCTTCTCCTCTCCAGGAATATCTTCTGTGTGACTGGTACCTTTAGCATACCTTAGCTCCCCGCCACGGGTAGACTTGTCGGGAATAATGATTTATACTGTGGGGAAATAATCATAAATAATCACGCTTTTTGCAATAGAATTAAGAATAAGGTTAAAATGCATTGATTGCATGAAACCAAACTAAGTTTCTAAATCATTTAAGTTTCCAATTGCAGACACTGGATAATACTCAGTACATTAAATTATTTTCATGAATGCGCCAAGTACTCTCATACGAACCTCATCGACGTACATTGTGTGAATTCGAATTTTATCAACTTTAGTAATATCAATAACCACCAAACATGTACACGTGTTAAGAATTCCAAAAGTCTAACCGACTTTTACGTTGTTCTCGGAACAAAAGAAAGTGTTTCTCAAACTTCCGTAATGTGTTTTCAAGTAGGTGTTTACTTGAAAATTTTGTTTTAGTTTAAACACCTGCATAAGTCCCATAGAAGGACACGGCATCATTGAAATATTTATGAAGTTTATTCATACAAACAGGAAACAATAACAGCTTCCGAGAAGCCACGAGTTACTGACACATACTCTGCTTGGTTCTCTTGCTCTCCCAGGCTAAGTAAATACACGTTAGTTATTAACGCTTGTAATACAGGTAGAGTGTTGTTATCAAATGAACTTGTGTCACTCCCGGTTTAACTCAAGAGTATTGTGAGCATTAAATTGTGCAGCGATCGAGCAGCGTTGTTCTGTCTTAAAAGGAGGCGGTTAGATCGGTGCAAAAGTCCTAAAGTGAGGAGTCTCTGACCACCCAGTGACTTCATGGATTATTTTAATGCCTGTATTGTAACAATCACGCATTTGTAGTGTTATTCAAATCTTTAGCCAAACCGATGACATAAACGTACGTGCAAAAAGTTTTGTTTCACGTTGAGTGTCTTGATTATTTTGTCCGTCAAGATAAACTTTACTGCCTTAAATCTTATAGACAGTTCCTATTTTATTTTCAGATATACAGTTCCAACAGCACTAGTACAAGTCATTTCGTGAATCCCCTTCTGGCAAATGGAGGTTCGTATCAAATAGCACACAAACCATACAGGTGTTTATAGACTATGCATTTTAACAGGCCAGGTGTTGGATCATAACTCGTATTCACACCTGAAATGTAAATGAGAAGTGCAAATGTTACAAATATTCGTTTGAACAAAATCATCGTAAATTAGTTCATAACACGTAACTTTGTATTTAAAAACTGCTTTTATTGTTGCTTTACGTATTATATCAGTTAAAATTATTGACTACTTATTTAAGTTTATTTATCATGATGATATTGCTCCGTGATTCTGAAATTACAAACTCAGTAAGCTCATTGTTGAGAAAGGTAGATTTAAGCAGACATATGTGAATATCTTTTAAGATTGAAGAAACAATATTCAGTGTAAAAAGTACTATTTGTTTCCCTTGAACTTGTAGTTTGATAAACAGCTGTCGGAGGATGTGACCTAACAGATAACCGACTGATAAGGTATTGGACACTCAAAACGGTAGCTTGTGCAGCTGCATCTTGGTGTCCACACAAGTCCATTGTTGCTGGTGTTAGGATTCGAACGAAACTATCTTGTGTTTAGACGAAATGGAGGGGAGGGGGTGGTGATAGGGGTAATATTTACCTGAACAGGTGGACTAAACATTGTTTCGCATAGAGCACAGCATGTAGTTTCTATACTAAAAAAATGTAACGGATAAATCTAAGCCTCTCAAAATTCGCAAGGCAAAATTACAAAAAAAGATTACAACTTCAATGCAGTCTTACCGTCTGGAGTAACCCCAGATTCTGCAAAACTTTTACAAAAATGTAAGGTAAGAGGTACCTTTAATAACGAAATATTGAAATACTATCTTTTTATTAATTTTGTTTGTATAATATAGAACTACTAAATCCTGATCTGAAAGTTGCTGTTACAGTGACGTTAAAAGGAGCTCACATGCATATTCCTGACACCGGAGTTGAGCTTGACATTCCAACAGGAGCAGTTCGAAGAAAACGACTGATTGAAATGACTATCATTCCGTTCGACAAGCAGTTTGCTCCAATCGAGAACTTCTCCAGCAATTCATCTGTAGTTGTAGAATTATTGCCAAACAAAGCAATATTTTATTTGCCAGTACGCTTAAAATTACCTCATTGCTTGCAGCTGAAGAACGATTACAAAGACTCTAAAAATCCTGTGAGGGTGTTTGTCAGTCATCATGAAGCTGGTAGGCACTATTCATAAATCTTCTTGGACCGAAAGGAATACAATCTAGTGCTAACTGATTATCAATTACATTCCTAAAAGCAATGTTTATGTGTCGAGAACGTTATTGGAAAAATCTGGGGAATCTTTCCCAGAATAGTATTCAGTCTTATCGCGTTGTGTTATAGGATGTTTATCGATCTAAAAAATGTATTGTCTGTAATGGGTCACGTAACTACTTCGGTATACATGACATAACTTATGAAAGATACAGGGAAGCAAGTTTTTATAGGACACATTAAACGTTTTTATTCTTGGCTGTAATTGGCTGACATATCATCATCTTAACAGTTTGGAAAATCCTTTTATTTTTCCAATATTAAATTATAGACTTATTTTCAACTGTTTATTCACCGACAAGGAATCCTAAAGCGATTTCTTTCTGATGTATCACAATTGGCAACCCTATAATTTTACGTAGGATAAGCATTTTGAGTTGCTCTGATATAAACCGGAATCTATAACGTGTTTGGAATTATCTTCTATGTACAGGCCCGCCAGTCTGGAAGGAAGATTCAAGTGCAAAATGTACACTGGAAGGAGACCACTGCATTATTCTCTTGAAGCAATTTTGTTGGGTGAAGTATGAAATAAACGACAAAATTGTTGTTGCCAAAAGACTGAAAGTCTTCACTGCTGGTAAAAGCCTTCATCCAAACGATAGTATAGCAGAAATAGAGGTCGGATACCATATGGACCTACCAGGCAGAGCAGAGGTACACGTTTCTTCATGGCGGTGATACCCAATCAATTCATTGACTTTGAAATAAATGTTTGTTGCATTAATATATTTTAAGCGTATTATCGAATTTTCTTTCACATCGTTCATTTAGTCATTTGTGTATTGGCATGGTAGTTATGTTTCTGCAATATCTGGACTATGCTAGCATGTTAAACATTCAAAGATAATTCATGGTTATCAGTGGCGGAGCTAGGGGTATTGGTCAGGGGGGTCGAGAAAGGTCTGTAGGGGCGCTTTGACACTATCTAAGCGGAGCGCCACCACAGGTTGGCGCGAAGCGTACAGAAATGTTTTGAGTAAAGATACTCTCTAGATCGCCGGAAATTACCCTTTCCAGGCCTGGCTAATTTGCAGATAAACGAAGAGTAAATAGGTGTCATCGCCAACAAAATGTGACAAATGTCAATAGGTAGATGAGAGCGCAATAAAAAAGTCAATAATCGCGAATAAGTAAAAAGTGGTAAAAAACTGAAAAGGGCGCCAGCAGTCCATTTGAGTCCGTCAGGGTGGGCATCCGCCCCCTGACTGTATGGGCGCTCCGCCACTGATGGTAATGAGGTAAGAATTCCGTAGCAATATCCGTCTCGATTTTTTATAGCTCCATCGTTACTATTATTCTCTTTACAGAATATGACTGCCTCTCTAGGTATGGAATTTTGCCAAAACAAACCGTTCGTGTTTGTTAAAGATGGAGAACTTTCTCTACAGCTCGTACTAATTAAGATTGTACCAAAGGAATGGACTTACATAACCTCAGCTGACAATCCAAAGGTATGATTTATTAAAGTATTGAACGAAGTTTAGAAAATGTACATGGCAGAATTGATTAGAATAGCAATCAGAATCTTTAAAAGTGACTCGAAACATGACAATGAAGCATTTAAATACAAACTGAACATAACAAATAAAGAAAATAGATGATATATTATTTATCCTGGTTATATGCAGGAGCTGCGACACAGTAAAAAATATATTGTAGATTATTATCAAAGAAAGTAATGTTTGAAAAAACAAATTTTAACGTCAGTGTTATGCCTTGATATCAACGTGAACTCGAATTTTGACCACTAGTTGTCATATAGTTATATAGTAATGCATGAACTTTTATTTAACTGATTACTCAAAGATCTTTCCCTTGTTACTTCTTGCAGACAATTTCGTACAAGAGCATTGCCGATGACAAAGATACGTCTTGCCCTTTTGCATTAGAGAAATCATCATCATCTGAAAGGAAACCATATTGTATTTTTAAAATTGTACAAGGAAACGAATCCGTGGAACTGAGCATGCGGTTTTAATTTGATTATTAATGTTATCGACGCATCATTAGCTTTGACAAAGTGAAGGCTAAAGTGTGAGGGTCACACTTAGACTCCATGCATAACATATGCTCTCGGTTTTTAGAATTTCAATGACCTGATGTGTACATACGTCTATGCAACAACAATACCCTACACCAGTGTATATGAACCTTTAGACGAAACGGATATTGTGTTGCTGGGAGCGTAGTAACGAACACGCGAACACTTAGCTAAGTTGGGTAGAAACTTTACCAATTCATTATCTACCCATATATAAGGGTCCGTAAGGTGGCGAAAGCATGGATGTGTAAGTGAGGTTACTGTCGCCAAGGATACCGATTTGGTTTGGCTGCTAAACCCTCGATGGCATCATATTATACCTACTACACAATGCCTCACGTCGTCATCTAATTTATAGTAGGTTTTACCACCCAAAATAATAATATGTTAACAATAGGTTTCAATTTCTTGTGCTATAAACCTATGAACTTTGATGGAGCGCTTATGATAGAGAAGGAAGACCGCAAATACATCGACAAACGAAATTAGAACTTGAAAATATGAATGAAACAAAATTAAATTAAATTTGGAAATACTGGGCCTACTCTTATGAACTAAAATCGTTGCATTTCCATCACAATTACATATTTCTGGCGGTAGCGGCTATAGATTGCTGCATACAAAACCTAACTACCGTGTTCGGAAAGGTATAAGGATGAACGGTAATCGAAATTTGTCTCAATTTTAACATTGTTCAATCGTCTGAGATTAAATATTATAGCATAAGCGTTGAAAGTCAATCTGATGTTGCTTAATGCCATTGCCAGTGGACATATTTGTAGCTTGTAAATATGTCTGTTGTCTTGTGGTGGAGTGGTTTGGTGAGAAGTTGACTAGCAAACTACGCTGTACTAGCCAACATGCAAATACATAAAAGTTACTATTGTTTAAGTACATCATTAAACCCACGTAAACCTGTTTTCAATTTATTTGTCAAATTGCATAATGCATATTATAAATTATATTGTATCAAAGATATGTACATACAAATATATAGTATTTTTCAGTACATCCACGAGAATCTTCTATTTTTTAGCGCATTTGATAATATTACTGAAGGCCAAGACATAATAGAAAGATCATTACTACAATACAAATACAGATGGATAGCCTACTTCAACAGGTTATGCTCTTTAGGAAGTTGCTGATATCGAGTCAGTTCCGTGTGATTGTTACATTACTGATTGAAGCATTGTATATTTTGGTGGGAATACCTCTCACGTGTTCCAACTTTGCTTCTTTTTAAGAAAGAGCAACAAAAGGGATTCCGAAAACACTGTTGCATTGTTCAACGAAGAAATATCAAACACTTTAGTGATTTTCATTCCAAAACACGAACTTAATGTCAGTTACCATTAAACCCGCTATCGTACTACAGCAGTGTCATTTAAAACGACGATTTGTATAAATGGTACAAGGGTCAGAATGCAGATACATATTGAGTATTTGTCGTCAAAACTGTATTTCTTCGAAACAAAAATATTATGAGATCTGATTTCCACATGCAACTCAGACCTGTATTTAAAAAGTGTTAACAAGTGTAAGTCTTGATATAACTTAACTGTTTGACTAATACAAATACGTTTCCATTTTGTAATCATTGATAGAGAATATGCAATTATTGATACTTATAATAATTAACACGCTCTAAAACACCCTAAGCTACTATATTTTGTATGAACTGGAAAGCGATCTTTCAGGATATTTCATTTTCATTTTATGTTCATTTCATTTATGATTGTTCTATCACAACATAAGTATGACATGAAACATAGAAGGAGATAAGAAACAAACTTGTTAAAGGAAGTGTACTAAAATACCCGATAGGGATTGTCGGGTAGTGACACTCCCTGAAAAATTATAATTTTACAATTAAAAAGAGAAAACAAAAACAGAACCTTCCCTTCCCTTCCCTTCCCTTCCCTTCCCTTCCCTTCCCTTCCCTTCCCTTCCCTTCCCTTCCCTTCC
>JAIPMN010166348.1:0-11790 GCA_020650975.1 Apostichopus californicus
AGTCTTTAAAGCGGATCCCGTCCAAACGGAGTTCCTTTACCAAACGATGAAACTCGCCAAGCTGTTCCCTTCTCTGTAGAATAGGATGAACCCACAGGGATCTTCTCCTATTTGATTTTACACGCCTATACAGTAGTCCCAAACAAACTAACTCAACTTCGTTTAGGCTCTCTAACAGATCAACTTCTACGTCTGGATTTATCGATGACATAATGGTAAGTGATTTAGGCAGTGTATAGTTATTACGTATTAATGCTCTACGATCACATATATCTCCCGCGCGCGCCACAAAAACATTGCTGAGCGATAGAAACATCGCCCGCCGGTGTGAAAGGTCCCGTCGCGTCGCGTCGCGTCGCGCCCGGTGTGAAAACGCCTTAATGAAGCAGAGAATGAAATGTAAACTAGTGAAATCAAAGAATGGAATTTTCGAACCAGTTGGGAGTAAAAGATCGCAACAACGGAAATATCAGTACTGTGGGATTTAGATCTATTATCCACAACTCTGTATGAACATAATATAACCAGAATCTAACTACATGTTTTGTTTTAAAATAGAAAAAACTTACTCGCACATATCTTAAAAATGAAGGGAGACTTTGGCGGCAGTGAAGGGATGTCAAAATGTAATATTCTTGAGTTCTCTGCCCTGCTCTGAATATACTTACTGTTAAGCCAGAAATGTCGGAAATAAACTGTTCTTTCTGCTAGCAGTTCGTATTATTATTTAGTGAACTGATTAATATAATCTCTCAATTACTTCAAAGAGGAGTGATAAACCACATACTCCGTCTAGAGAATCAGGGTTATTTTTAATTAAAAGTAATTAACGCCAAACAACCGGCGAACCTTGCTATGAAAGAGTGTAAATTCCACGCTGTAGGCATAATACAGATTTTTAATAAGCATGTAGCGATACGCCCCACAGATTTCCTTAGAATACAACCCAAAAGATACCTAATCCACGTTAGCAACATATTGTTAATCGGCTCAATTTAGTTTGATAGGATTCGTAGCACTGCAAACCGTTGCACGGATAAAATAATTACCTTCAGTTCTTTATTACTACCATTTTCCAAACTTGAAATATCCTCTGTCATATCTGATGTTATGCACGTAAACGTTAGCGATCAATGCACTTGCTTTTCCAATGTATGCATCATACAGTCATAATTATTGTTTCTTTGTTGTCCATCTGGCATGTATTGTGACAATATATTCTCTTACATTGGTAACTTTAATGTTAACAAAATTAGTCGGTTTAAACTAATCTAGATTTGTATTGACGGTTTATACTGTAAACACAGGTTAAGTGACGTTGCCAATGATTTTATGCGATGTTGTACGATCAAAAAGCTGCAATCATACATGTGCAATGAACTAATAAGTTCATCAACAGGCTTCTGATGAAATGCAAACTTCCTGAAATGATTAGATGTGTAAGTCCTGGTAATGCAACATTTCAATGATTTTCAGTCTATTTGGTATGTACTGGTATGATCATCAGACCAATCTACCATTCCTTAAATACGGTACTCTCATCGTGCTGTGTATCATACAATGCAATGCTCATTTACATTAAATTATGATTCAATTAATTGTATGGTGACAACAGATATGCTTAACAAAGTATATTATCTGATGACTCTTTTCTTATTCTCTCTCACACAGCAACGCCTATTTCAGTGTCGATATCCTGTGCAAGATCTTCCTCAACTGACTGCTCATCACCATCTTCATCTACATCCAATTCTTTTAGTTGTAACTGCACCGCTATTGGTGCATATCCTCGCAGCCTGCAGTTTGAGTGGTCTAGTGGTGCTACTGTTGCCCAACAATCTCGAATGAACAACACAAAGAGAACTGGAACAGTTGACTTCTACACAGATGCTGAAATAACCCCGACAGAAAATCCAGGCTCTGTGACCTGTACATTGAATGGGTATGAAGGAAACTGGAGAGAAGGAGATAGGAATGCTGTATTCAATTTTAGTAAGTTCTTGTAAGAAGTTACTTGTCCTTAAAGATCACAACAGTAAACTGTTGGACAAAAGATTAACTTCTTCAAAGAAAAGAAGTCCAATTAATAAATAGCATGCAGATATTCTGTGGAGCCTCAAAGCACAAACATCCATTGAACAGGAACTATGGAATCATATTTCACAGGTACATATATAGGGAAAAAATCATGCAGTCAATGTTTAGAGGAGAATTTTATAAATAACAAGATCCTTTTGTTTATAAAATAAAATTAAAAAAGGATAAAATGTAGGCAAAATTTAAAGATTATTAGCCATTGTAATAAAAATATGAGGTCTCTAATTAATGTAAGCAGCAGACTGATAATTGTTGTTTGATACATATGAAGCACTAAACAACTTTCGTATACACCATTTACCCATATTAACAGTTACATACATACATAAAAAAGAAACAGTAAGATATCGGTTTTGTTTTTACTCTTTACCTGTCAACAAACAGATAACCTTTACAATGTTTTGGTTGTGTTGACAGATCCACCTATGTGTGAACTGCAGAGTAGCTGCAGCAAATCAGGCACTATGGTCAGTCTAATATGTACTTGTACTGACGCAACTCCAGCTGAGGGATTGGTGTACAGTTTTTTTAATGATGGTGAGCTTTTGTCAAGCGGAGACAACAGTGTCTTTGAGACAGCCATCGAGATGGGTCAGGAATATACATTCGGGTGCAGAGGATGCAATGGTGTTAACTATGGCAGTACATCATATGTCACACAAACTGTGACATGTCAAGAAAGTGAGTATGCATGTACATTCTTTACATCATCAACAAGGAGAACATTGTTAGTGTTAAAATACTAAAATTGATATTTGATTAGATATTAAGTTCCCTTACTTTTAAAACATTTTTTACAGTGATAATTGTCATTCCTGTGCTCTTTACAAAAAAAAACCTGATTATGTTGGTTTATGCCAAAATCAACGTGAAGGCCATCGGGGACAATAAAAAAAGGAGGAGGTCAACATATCCAATCCAGCCAGCCCAAACCAATAAGTTACCCTATTCTAGTTGCTGTCAAATTAAACAGTAAGGCAAAATACATGTGTTTGGAATCACTTACCAGGATTTGCATCCAGGTTATCCTTTAATTTGTGAAAGCTTCAGAGTCAAACAAAAGTTTGTTAATTTGGTTCTTCCAAACGAAGGACTCAGACATCAAGAACTTAGACTCATACACAAATGGCTCAGACTTAGAAATGGCAATGCGGGAAAATATTATCACTTGAACACATGCCTGCTAAAAGTCAAAATAACAAAAGGCGGCTAGAAACACATGCATATAAGTTACATAATATGTTACATATATCCTCTTAGGAACAGGAACTTACAAGATAAGTGTAGTTTGTGGATATTAGTGCAATGCTACTGTTACACACAAGATACAGTTGCCTATTGTAAACATGTGGACTCAACACAACTGAATACTGCTAAATATTGATAAAAAATGTACACAACTCTATTGTTTTGCCTAGTGATTATTGTGTTGCCGACCCCATGTATATAGATATCTTGTTAAACTATAGATATATTGTTCTCTGTATGGTTCTGTCGCGTCTATAGTCTCCAGCAATAGATTGGCTAAAGTTCTGAGACTGATGGCCAAATTGGCCAGCATGGTGCATGTAGTCTCATTATACAAACTCAGAAGTAGACCATTACAACTTCATTTACTGGGTGTCATTGACCCAAAGAAGCTAGTCCTCGAGCAAAGGAAATAGTTTCCCTAATCCAGCGTTAGTCCAAAACAGAGCATTGGTACCAGGGAGTTCCTTTTAGGTTGGAACTTCCAATGATGGCGATAACGACGTACGCAGCGCTAACAAGATTGGTAGCTCACTGGCAGAATCAAACAGCATGGGGGATGAGGTCATCAGTAGAGAAACTGTACCACATCAAGTATATTAGAAGTGTTGATTGCCAGACGAGCGTTGGAGACCTTCCTACCACAAGTGAAGAACTCCAGAGTGACGGTCTTTACTGAAAATACCACATTGGTGGCCTACGTCAACCGTCAGAGGGATACGCACTCCTAGAAGTTGTGCCACTTGACCTGGGAATTGCAGTGCAAAGGATATAATGTGGTCTTATGAGCGTCTCACATAGCAGGCAAGAATAACGATATGGCAGACACCCTGTCGAGAGGGCCGTTAGATAACAACGAGTGGTCCCTGTCCCAAGGGACGTGGGGGCCGATTCGAGAGTTTCGCCAATGGCAACTTATGGTTCCCGAATGCAAAGATTCATAGAGTGGTGCCACAGCAAACAAATATCTCATACCAAGGCCTCTGTCACGGAGATATGTTGTTACATATAGGGCAATTCCGTAAAGTCGGACGTACTTTGCTGAAAGTTTGTTGATCCATATCTCAATGGCTAGGTATAGAAGATTACTTTTCATTTGGGATTTATGGAACGTTTGCTTTATACTATTCATTTATGGAGTTTTATTCCTTGTCCCTTCAAATAAATTATAAAAAAATACTGAAAAAAATCCGTGTCGGACGTACCCATTGAAAGTGACTTTTCCAGATCGTATTTTTGTTTCGAAAATTTCTGTGAATTGGAATGGGATACAATTAAAAACTACTATAGGTGTTATGAGGAGATTCTTTACTACACATATCAGTAAACAAGCAGTGGAAACCGTTATCACTTTCCTGCAATATTTAAAAAAAAAAGCTTCGTGACGGACGTATAATTTGTTTGTGATGGACGTACGTTTGTGAAATTATAAAGAAAATGTACGCGTCACAAACAAAAGCAATACTTGGTATGCTTAAAATTTCAATTGGTGACATGACTTCACCCAGAGTATCCACTTTTGACAGCTGTACACAATAATGTATCATTTTACTGTGCCTAATGGAACAACATAGGTAAAAGTAATAGTGAAAAAAGGTATACCCTCTCACAAAATTGATATTCCATTGGAAATATATATATTTTGTATGCAAAACATGACTTGAATAAAAATGGTAAGCTCATATATAATATTGTGTGCATCATTTCAAACAATATAGATGGTAGGTCCCTAATGTTTTGAAGTTCTCTAGTGGGTCAGAACGACAGTTCTGTATTAAAATTAGGATAGTATGAGCACCAAAACCATTGTTCCTTCACTTTTATCCACATCCTGTTATTTTACTTGACAATTTTGTTTTTAATAAAATACATGTACTGCAAGCTTCTGTATGGATGATATAACAGCATTTTTCACCAAAGAAGAATTTCAGAACTTCAGATGTGTGGTACAGTATGTTGCATTGCTTCAGGAGCTCTTGGGCTGTGTTCACATTGGATCCCGTGTTTGGTCCTGTGTTGACAATTTAACCGCAAATATGTTATACCAAATACTCCTATTGTGTTCACACTTGAACTCCTGCTCCAGCTCTGATTGCCCACTCTGAGTCAATGAAGAGGAAGTAACAGTATTTGTAGGGTTAATCTCACAAAAGTGCGAATGCACAAAGTGTATTGCAAATTTATAATATAGATGAATGTAAAGTTCTGCATGCAATGTATATAGATTCAATATTAAGGTAAAATTGGAGAAAGAAGTCAGTGTTAACCACGGTGGTCATACTACGAAAAGTTATTCAGCAGTGAGAGCAATTAGTGACAATAGTTCATATATATATAATGTTAAGACACAGAGATACAGAGGCCTTGGTTAGTATATCAACTATGAAACATGTGTAAAAGTTAAACACACCAACACTGTGATGTTAAGGATGCACCTTCTAGTAACTGATCACCAACACATAAAACTATGACCACATGTGGTTTCAAAGTAAACTTTTCTTCCACATAATAGTACCTGAAACCCAACACAGAAGGTAATGAACTTAAAGAAAATGTAGAACAAATTACATAACAACAATAACATGCAAACTACAGCAGTAACAAAATACTTGCAATTGCAAAAACAGCTCTCGATGACTCTCTGACAATCTTCCTTCCAAGACTGATTATTATTTTGCTCAAAACTGGTTGAACACAGTGTAATAAATATGTTGGAATATTAAAAGGAAACCTCATGGACAGGAGAAAGATAAATGGCAGAATGACAAAGAAACAATGTTGTACAGAAACAAAGGGTTTGTAGCTAAATGGTACCATATATTTCCATGGATAATTTGCCTAATAGTGAAACCGGCATGATATTATGTAGTTCGTTTGCCTTGATCTTGGGTCACCTTGGTCCCCCGAGTGTTCACACTCTGGAAATGATATGCCCAAGAACATTACAAATATAGAATGTAAGTGTTCATTTGACACTTAAATCATTGTCATTGCATGCATTTCATTTGTTGGTGCTATGTCTACTTTCGTGGGTAACTACCCTTCTGGGAACAATGTATATTACTGTAGGCAAAAACCATCTTCAAAAAAATATTACACATAGTTCAACCCAGCAGGCGAGTTTGTTGTGAGATATGTTTAAGGAAACAAGACAACTAAAAAATATTGGGGTATGTTAGACGAAAACAAACATAGCAGGAGAGAGATTTTCCAGACAACAGGAAGTTTGAGAGTAATTGATTTTTTTTATAATTTTATATATTTTTTTGTAATTTGATGATATATGTAGTTCAACAATGGTTGGCATACTACAGAGGGGATTTGCAGGTAGACAGTTTATTGGGTATAAACATTATACAGTTTACTATAGGGTATATACAGTATACAGTTCATTGGGAAGTCCCACTTATCGCTTATTGTTGGAACACGGTTAACTGTAGTAAAGCTTGTAGTGTACATTGATTAGCACACTGAGGGTCAAATATCAGTGGATTGAAATTGTACCATTGACCAACGCATTTTGATGAAAGCTTCATTTAAATTCACCAATTGGTCGGTCCCAAAAAAAGCAAGATGATGAATAAATTTAAAAGGAATCATTATAGAGACCATTTGCAGATCTATCTAAATTACAACAATTATCTCATCTACTGAAAACGCATTCCAGCATCTGCAGTTTCCCTTGTAACATAACATAACACATTTCCCTGCCCTAAGCTAATGTGGCACATGTCCAACCCGACCATATATGCCTAAGCAGTCTATTCATTAGATTCTCTATCTGAACAATTTTCTGTCCTGACTGGGCTAACTACTAGATCTGCTCTTTATCTTAACAATTCCACATTTGGTTGCGCCTGTGAATACATTCCACCACAAAGCATCAAGATCCAGTTGGTATATATATATATATGATGATCATTGGAAAGCAATTGTTACATAAATTAGTAAAACCACTGTCACGTGGCTAAGACTTCGGCTTTGTAGCGAAAGCATTTTTCAGTAATTCGCATTACATACAACGTCCCATAACGTAATGTGCAAATGCAGAAATTATGTTTGACATTTGTTTTCTATCTTAACGTGCATAGTTGTTCATAGTTACAATTATAAACGTATTCTTTCTGTAATTTCAGATTGCAACTATACAGGGCTGATTGCTGCCTGCATAGTAGAGGCCATCATCATTGTGGTGTTAATCCTTTTAATCATTTATTTGATCGCACGTGACAGACTAGGTATGCCGTTTTTCTCTTCTTCTTCTTCTCCTTAAGTACATGTTTCTAATATTGACTAAATATTTTCTGTGGATGAAAATTATATGGTCACATATTTAGCTGTCAAGATTAGATACATTTTTAGTGTCTTTGACATCTTAGTTCAGTAGAGTTTTATTTCGATAAACGAGGCCCAAATAACATCTTCACATATGAAACACAGTCATATATTACATACAAAATTGAGAGAATTTAGCACTTATTCACCTACATTTTAAAGACCATTCAGAAGAATTAAATAATCCAATATAATATATTAAGTAAAGAAAATATTTCACTTGAATGGTAGTGTACAAAACTCCTTTTCAAAGTATTATAATTTATAATTAAATAAAGATTTAAAATTTACATGTATCATGATAGCAAAATACGTTACAATAGTTAGTTTCAAAACTAAATATTGCGACTAATTTTTTTAACTTTCTCCGTAAAATTCCTATAAAATGTTATGATTAACTGCATTAAGTTTCATGTTAGTTTCTTGTTATTTTAAGCGCTTAAGTACGTTATGAACTGCATAGTTCCACTTTGTTTTCTTGTCAATTTATCATATTGTTCTTGTTTGACAAAGGACACGGAAAGAAAAGAGAACCCAGGTAAGAATAGTCTGTTTTAAATGCACCATTTCGTGTCTAAATTTTCAATTGTTTTTTTCTTAGGAGGACCCCAACCCTCCATCATTATAGATACTGCTTCAAAGACCCCAGGGCAACAACCCTCCATTATTAAGTATTTTATTCACATCTTGCCCTCCCATAGATTCATTCCACTATCTTTATCATTCGGGGGAATGTTGATGTTTATTATTATTTATTAGCACACTCCTACGTTTAGAGCTCCTTGTATGGACCTAAAGTTGTGCAACCACACCCTTTTCAAAATCGTGTATTCTCCTCTGGCCCTTCCATAAAAGTTCAGCCAAGACCTTAATTATTCGGGGGAAATGTGCCCCCCCCCCCCCACTACCAACACCTTTGAAATCCTATGCACGCAAATGACTTACCATGCTGTCACCACAACCGTGATTCGATTATTATAATATAATTATAATACACAAAATAAAGTGTTGTATATTATTGGTCTTCTCCAATCAGAAAATATATCGATCAGGTCTACTTCGTTTTCAGATCTACAAACCAAATAGAAGAAATAAAAGGAGCTGGAAATAGAGGTAGATTGTTTTAATTATAATGTTGAAATTTGGAGGGATTACTTCAAATAAATGGTCCAGTTTGTAAATTTAAGAGAGTGAGGGGAGGGGGGATGGGCATAGGGAGGAAGAAAATACTTTTCACTGTTCAAAGAGAAATACATGCCCAGCTCCATCCCTGTTCTTCACCGATGACCGATAACTTGAAAGTTTCAAGTAACTTATACCTGCACATTGTATTGAATTCGCTACAAGGTGGTTCTACCAAATAAACTCAACCAACAATAGGTAAAATAGCACAGCATATTTTGTATCAAGAATATATTGGTTATATTGGTTATATTTTCCTATTTTATTTCTTTTATATATAATTCATATAACCAAATTATAATGAAGAGATCACTGTTTCTTAAAGAATAAATCAACAAAAATGTTTATTCATTAAAATCTATTTTCCATTCAATTTTGTGTGCCATCTGAAGTAGAACAGCCTCTTCAATTGATGAGCCGGAGATGTGCAAAGTTTGAATTCTTAAAAAAAGTACATCAACTATAACACATACTGGAATCAGTGTTCCTTAATATTAAACAAGATTTCGAATTAACTTGCCACTGATCATCTGCCACCGGAATGTCTCCTAACGGAAGCATACACTTTCATCGCTGAAATGTTATGATTTGTTTGGCAGATGGACGCATTGATGTCACAGTAAATGTATTAAGGAAAATTATTCATGTCATCAAAAATGGCTTGAAGGTCAAAGAGTTTTGAGACCAAATATTGAAACATTCTATAAAGTATGCATCCAGTAATGTAGCAGAGTATTAGCTATTGACTGATTGTGTTCAATTGCTTTTTTACTGAACGATTTGCTTCTAGAGGATGCTTGATAAGCACAAAACAAGCCTGCCAATCATCTGACAACAGTATTGGGTTCTCTATGTTGATAACAAAATCCATAGCACGGTTTTCAATATTCACTAAATTGGAGATTGGGAGTAAGTGGTATCCAGCTATGTGTTATGTTACCAAACACCATCAGTGTAACCAAACCCCGACACGACTGGCAGTTGTATGCATAATGTATTATTCTTATGATTATGATATCACACCAAGTCACGCTTCCGTCTTTATAGCTTACATGGATCTTCAGGAACTTGAAGTTAATAAGAATAAGAAGAAGAAGAATCTTGAAGTCCCAGAGAAGAATGTGAAATTAGTTTCCCTTTTACCTGGAAAAGGAAAGTTACGATATCACAAGGCTTTAATTATGAGAGCAGCAGGAAATCTGGAAGCTGTGGTCAGAACCTTGTCAGGTATTTACTTTCAATATTACCTTAGCAGACTAAAAGAAAGTAACTCCTTCAGTACATATTGTTTTACAAAGACATATATTAAACATAACGCGTGTGAAAGCAGCATGATATTGTAAGGAGAATGACTTGTGTTAAACCCGTCGACTATTTCATCGAATGTTATGTGATTAAAAGAGAACAAAAAACATTTAAAAAACTCAACTCGTCCTAATCAAAGTGTACAGTGGATGAGACAGTGATAATCTCGATGCATTTAACAATCTACTGACTGATTGTTTTTTAGGTGATTCAACTTTGCGGATGAATGAATTACAAAGTTCAGAGGTTCAACACATATTAAAACTGCCCTGCGATAACAGTATTATGAAGCTTCTTGGATGGTGTGATACAGGTACGAATACTCGCACTTGTCAAAATGTGGTATTAACCATTCAACCTTAACAATGCAGGCCTTTTTCTTTGCATATATGTTGAACTATAAAAGAATTACCTAGTTAGTAATAGTAATTATCACAATACAAGATACGCCGATAATGCGCATTATTACACAACGAATACTTCAATAGGAATATTAAGCTTAAGAAATCGTGCTATAAGAACTTGGAATTCTATAACAGAAATGAACAAAAATAAATTATCAAAATGATCATTTAGAAAATATTTATTGAAAGAAATCATTGCATCTTATTAATTCAATTATCACACTACTATTTTTTTTTTGTGAACTGTAATATTTTCATTTCCTTTTCTTTTTCTTTACCTTTTTCAGGGAGTCTTCTACTTTGTTAAGCCAATATAGGCTTTTTAGAAGAATTCCTTTCACAATGTATATAATCACGTGATAAAACAAATAAATCAAAATCAAATAAAGAAATACTACAACAAATTAAAAAAATGATACTGATCATGATAATTTTAAGTAAAGAGAAAAATATATGATTAAAACTTGAATTCAAGAAGGTCATTTTGTTTGTTTTTGTAAATAAACTACTAATCACTGATTTGCATTCGAATAACTTTATATGGTGACTACTTTTCAGTACCAAATTATCTGATTTGTGAATATTTAAGCGGAGGAACTCTCTCAGATCACCTAACTGAAGAGTTTAGTCCCCAGAAAGTACATCAGTATGGCAATACTGAACAGAAGCGTTTTCAAGTTGCTGAGAAGGGAAACGCCGATCATTTACCAAAATATGCACTTCAGGTGGCGAGAGGATTAAAGTTTTTGACAACGCATAGAGTAAGTTTATCCCACTCCATTGTATTTTCTCCTTATAGTGGGAGGATATGTAAATCAACAAATGTGGGAAATGTTAAATATGGATACGAAAATTGCACCAATGATGTCAAATAGCCTTGGTCAAATCAAAATCAGAAGAAGACTGATGATGACTTTACTTGCATGCGCGGCAATTGATATGCACTTCGATTAGATGCAATGGTTTATCTTTACCTATATGTTAGCTTGAGTGGTCACATCAAAACAGTGTGGCTAATTTTATTACAAGGGGTTAAGAACATGGACTGCCGTTAACGTTTATTTTTTAATTGTGCAGTCTAAATATTTATGATATGATCTCAGTTGGGATTGCTTAGGCACTATGAACCAAAAGATATGTACAATGGTTCATAACAAGAACTAAGAGGAGAATAATAATGATAAGATAATTAATACTTCCAAGCAACATATTGTCAAAA
>JAIPMN010166608.1:0-14511 GCA_020650975.1 Apostichopus californicus
TTTTGGCTCGCTTGACCTGAGTTTCGTTTGTCAGTATGGGATGGTTCGGTAGTGCCGTTTGGCCGTGACGTTTTGTATCCCGCATGGCGGGTCACGTAAAAAGCACCCCTTAAGACTATTTTACCGATCACCGACAACTCAGTGCGCACCATCTTGTACATTACAGGTAAATTTGTCCAACCTTCTGATTGAATGCATTGCCTGACAGTGGATAGTTCTTCGTCTACAGCTGACTCTCTTTCAATTTCTTGAATTGATAGCGCAATTAGTGTAGCTTGCTGAGTTACAAACCTTATATACTCTTCAGTCTCATTCACACTTGTGTCTACTTTGCCAGACACCATTCGAGATAAGCAATCTGCAATATTCGAATGTATTTTACCGTGTAATCATACGACTGAAGCCTTACAACCCAACGCTCAATTGTTGCCGGTGGCTTTGCCCTTTCTGAATATATGAACTCTAGAGGTTTGTGGTCGGTTAGTATTTCAAACTTCCATATAAGTATACATGAAAACGCTCGCATGCCCACACGATGGCTAGACTCTCTTTTTCAGTTTGACAGTAGCGCCTTTCCACCTCTGAAAGGCTTCTACTAGCATACGAGATGACTCTGGGTTGACTGTTTTGTGTTTGCAGCAAAACCGCCCCTAATCCTACAGGACTCGCATCAGTGATAATTTGAGTGACTGCATCCTTATCAAAATACCCTAATGTTTCTGAGTGTGTCAATGAATCTTTTAACGTATTGAAAGCTTTCTTTTGTTCAGGACCCCACCTGAACTGCTCATTTTGACGGGTTAGCTTTCGCAGTGGTTCTGATATCGTTGACAGATCTGGTATGAACCTAGCCACGAACTGCACCAATCCAAGGAAACTACGTACCTCAGATGCCGTTTTTGGTTCACTCGCATGTCTAAATTGCATGGATTTTACCATCTGATGGGCTAATACCATCTTTGGACAATGTGTGCCCCATGAATGTAAGTTTACTCATTCTGAACTCACACTTTTCTGGGTTCAACGTTAGGCCTACAGCTTTAAGCTTGTGCAATACTGCCAGTAATCTCTGATCATGCTCACTCTGGTTCGCTTCATGAACCACAATATCATCAGAAATATTTTCAGCACCCTCACACTCAGATAACACTTGTTGGATAACATTCTGGTACAGTTCTGGGGCCGAACTAATACCAAACATTAAACGTTTGTAGTGTAACAGGCCTTTATGTGTAACAAAAGTGGTTATTGGCCTTGACTGCTCTTCAATTTCGATTTGGTGATACCCCCATTTAAGATCCAATTTGCTAAACATTGAACTTTTATTCAAGTCTTGAAGCACTTCGTCAATTGTCGGGATAGGAAATCGTTCCCTAATAATTGCCCCATTGGCCTGCCTCATGTCAAGGCATACGCGAATATCCCCGATGGGATTTGGGACAATAACGAATAGGGCTGACCCAAGTAGTTGGAACTGCAACCTCAATTATATCTATTGATATCAATTCATCTAACTTTTTTTCAACCCTGTCACGCAAACCATACGGTATCCTTGTAGCTTTTTGAGACACTGGGTTTTTATCGGGGTCAACGTACAGCTTGGCTTGGTAGCCTTTCAATTTTCCCACCCCATTGAAGCATTCTGGGAATTCCTTTACTGGATCTCCTAATCCTATCTTTGATTGATCTTTTCCGTCAATCACATTCACATTGTATCCCATTGCTAGGACCTTTAATTTCTGAGCTGTTTCTTTACCCAGGAGTGCTTGGCCTACCCCATTCATAACCAAAAATTCTGCATTCTCTGTTTTAACATTGCCTGCATACATCAGTCGAAAACTTGCCAATAATATCTAATGGCTCTGACTTACCATACGGATACAATGTTTTGTTCATTTTCTCTCAGAAACACTTAATTTTTTTGGGTTTTCATTTAGTCCATGTGTCCTTGTCTACAATGTTACATGACGCTCCGGAGTCAATCATGACTGTAATGTTTACTCCTCCTGCAATCACATCAAGTATGCCTGACTGCGCTGGCTTCTGGTCATGATCCACAACGAATGCATAGACTGATGCACTATCACCAGTACCCGGTTCCACGTAGCCCACTGACGATCGCGTGTTTGCATTGGTACCCGTTTGGCGATTGCGATTTCCATTTTTCTCTCGTCCAACGTTACTGGACTTACCGAAGTTCTTTGTTTTGCATACGGCCGCAAAATGTCCAAGGAATCCACACTTTCCACATTCTTTGTTTCTCGCTGGGCATTCCTTATCCTTAGCGTAATGTCCGTCTCTCCCACAGCGGTAACAACTCCCCTGTCGGTTCTTGTTTTGTCTGCTGTTTGCGTTACGATTTGTTTGTTGAAGTTTGTTATTGTTCTGTTTTGCACGTATGCTGCTTACGTGACCAGTTTCAGGGTTTTGCGAACTGCCGCTGTTGGATTTCTCCATTTGCCGAAATTGAATGTTCACTGCCTCAATTGCTCGGGCAATTTCTTGCGCTGTTTTCAGGTGTAATGAAGTTCCTTTCCCCAGCAATTTCCGACGTAACTCCGACGAACTGCATTTATCGATCAGTTGATCCCTGATTTGATCCTTTTGCATAGTTCCAAAGTCACAATTTGCTGCTTGACGAGCCAGTCTTGTCACGAACTGATTAGTCGTTTCAGTGTCGTTTATTTACATAGGCAGTACCCCCTTTTCACTAGAGGGCGCCATACAACAATGGCCTTAGTACACTACAATTATACAATCCATAGTACAAAAATGGACGAGGAAGGTAACTATGTTGCAATTGATTTAAGTTTCTGTGATAAAAGATTTACTCTTTGTTCTTTGTACGGCCCAAACAAAGATACACCTAAGTTTTATCACAATATTAAAACAGTTTTGGATGATTTCCAGAATACAAACTGTTATATGTGGGGATTGGAATTTGGTTATTGATCCTAAAATTGATACATACAAGTATATTGACATTAATAACCCCAAAGCAACAAAGGTTGTTCTTGATTTAATGCAAGTGATGAATGTTGTTGATGTATGGAGATGTAATAATGAAGATGTGAGGCGTTACACTTCGAAACAACCCACTCTTTTTTAATTTCAGAAGAGTTGTTGAATTTTACCACAAGTACAGATATTTTGCCGGGATATAGAACAGACCACTCTATTGTTACAACTCAGTTTACTTTGAATGATTTACCAAGAGGGAAAAGTTATTTGAAATTTAATAATTCACTTTTGAAGGATATTGATTATATCAAAATGGTTAAAGGTACATTAAACGAGGTTATTCAACAATATGCTGCTACCCCCTATAATCCAGAGCGAATCTCTGATATCCACCCTTGTGATTTGAATTTCCTTATCAGTGATAACTTATTTTTGGACGCTCTCTTATTAGAGATATGTGTGTGTATGTATGTATATGTGATCTTCCCGCAAGCAGGAACTCGCGAAAGAAGTCATGGAGGCTTATAGACTCGCAAGCTGACCGAAGCCAATCTCTCGGCACACATCCATTTAACGTCCATGTCCGGAAGTTGTTATTGAACAACACCCTTGCCAGACGACACACCTTGCTGTCGGCGGGAATCGAACCGGGGATCTCATGACTGGGAGACGCCGGCGTTAACCACTAGGCTATACACTCATACTCTTCATTTAAGAAAAAGGAAGGTAGTCGCAGGCAATCTGACTTTTTGACCGAAATTGAAAATCTTCAGCGCCATTATAATATTTTTTATCTCAATCATCTTGAGATACTCAAAGACAAAAATAACGAGCTTGAATCTTTGCGTAAAACAAAGATGGAGGGGGCCATGTTGCGGTCCAGGGTGAAATGGTTACAAACTGGTGAAAAACCCTCCTCATATTTCTTGAGTGTAGAAAAAAGAAATTGTGCAAATAAAACGATTCAAACAATTACTGGATCGGATGGTATTCGTAAATTTACCAACAACGCCATTTTAGATGAAACTTATGGTTTTTATAAAAAGTTGTATCATACTACAAATACCCATGATGTTATGTTACAAGATTTTGTAAAAACTGATAATTGTACTTCTTTACATGATGAACAAAGTGAGGGTCTTGATGGCCCAATTCAGCATGATGAACTTGTAAGTGCCCTCAAAAAGATGAGTAATAATAAGAGTCCTGGTTTAGATGGTTACACTGTTGAATTCTATAAAGTGTTTTTTAACGATCTCTCATGGTTTTTATTAAGGTCACTAAATGAATCCTACGATACTGGTTGTCTTACAATGACACAATGACACAAAGACGTGGTGTTAATACATTGCTTCCAAAAATCCATCTCTTAAAACACTGGCATCCAATCTCTCTCCTTAATGTGTCCTACAAGCTTGCATCATCATGTATTGCCAATAGGTTAAAGCAAGTTTGACCTCCTTTGATTAGTTCTGATCAGTCAGGGTTTATGGCAGGTAGATTCATTGGGGAGAATATAAGACAGGTTTACGATATTATGAGTTACACTGAGTGAAATAATATTCCAGGTCTCTTACTCTTTATTGATTTTGAAAAAGCATTCGACTCAGTTTCACATGAATTTATTTTCAAAACGCTACATTTGTTTCATTTTGGCTTTAAAAGATGGATCTCAGTTTTTGACAAGAATGCACAATCTTCAGTCTTAGTAGTAAATGGCCACATGACCCGATTTTTCGATATTAAATCGGGATGCCGTCAAGGGGATGGTCTTTCGCCTTATATTTTTCTTCTATGTTCTCAGATTTCAAACATTGCCATTAATAATTGTGTGGATATTAAGGGTATTACCATATGTGATATGGAATATAAAGTTTTAGAATATGCCGATGACACAACTATTATTTTAGATGGCACTGAAAATTCTCTTTCAGAAACTTTGAAGCTTCTGGAAAATTTGCATAATATATCTGCTTTGAAAATTAACATGGATTAAACCAGTGCTGCTTGGATAGGATCCAAAAAAGGTAGTGATGATGTTTTATGTAAGAATTGTAACTTATCTTGGGTTGGAGATAATATATTCAGTTATCTTGGGGCAACATTGTGTACACAATTGGATGTTATTGTGAATGTAAATTATGTTACTACTATGCAAGCTATTACAAAACAAATTCACCACTGGTCACAGAGGTTTCTGACAGCATTAGGTAGAATAGTTGTGGTTAAATCCCTTTTGTTGCCAAAATTGAACCATCTCGTTCTTTCACTTCAAACCCCAAGTAAAGAAATTATCAAGGAGATTAATTCCAAGTTTTATAACTTTGTATGGGGAGGTAAAGTTGATAGGATCAGTAGAAATCAAATGGCGCTTCCCGTTACAAAAGGGGGTGCTGGTATGATTCAATTTGAACCTTTCGAGAAGGCACTTAAGATTACTTGGATTCGTAGATTGCTTAAATATAACATTGACAGTAAGGTGTATAATCTATATAAAGTTAATACTCCTAATTGTAATTTTCATTACTCTTCTGGTACTTATTGGGATAGAGTTCTTAAAGAAAGTAAAAATCCCTTTTGGAAATTTGTTTTTTTCAGCCTGGAAGGTTTTCACCGTTTCGCTCAACCCCAAAAATATTTATGTTTCAAGTTCCAGTATTTGGCACAACGAAAAAATTAAGGTGGGTAATACATGCATTTTGTATAAAGATCGGCAAAGACATGGTATATTATATGTTAACGATCTAATAAACTCTAAGGGTGAGTTCTTATCTGCTGATGAGATATATACAAAATACGATGTGAGAACAAATTTTCTTCACTTGCATGGTATTAAAAAAGCAATAGAGAAATCCTTTTCTGGTCTATTAGGCCAGATAAATAATTCTCTTGCACTCCCACTTCAAGGCTTTCATATTAAAACTGTTTTTATGGATCGAAAAGGGTGTAAAAGGTTTTAGAATATTTTATTAACAAATAATAAGGTCCAATACAAATGGAACATGCTCTTGTCCCCACTTTTTTTCTGAAGTAGACTGGTATAAGGTGTGCTCATACAATTGCAAATGTACTTCTGAGGTGAAGCTCCGTTGGTTCCAATTTCGTCTTCTTAACAGAATATTCGGGACAAATACTCTCATGGTTAAAATTTGCAAAACCACTGATCCATTGTGCACTTTTTGTGGTGTGGCAGACGAGAGTTTAATTCATTTATTTTGGGAATGCAGCTTTACCCAGAAAGTATGGAGGGATTTTCAAATGTGGGTTCAAATCAAATTGAATATCAATATTGCAGTTAGTAAAGAGCTTGTTCTGTTTGGAAATTATTTGTACAAAGACTATGTGTTTAATAACATCCTTCTGGTTCTCAAATTTTGTGTTTACAAAAGTAAGGTTAAAAATGAGAAACCTTCTTTTAACTATGGTCAAATTGATTTAAAGAATTTGTATTTAAAAGAAAAGTTTATGTATCAAACTAATTGTAAGCAAAATGCTTTTCATATCAGATGGCATAAGTGTAAATCTTTATTTGAAGTTTAATGATTTATTTGTTGTTGTCGATCATATTGACTATTGGTCATAAAGTATATGTTATTATGAATTGTACATTGTTTGGACTCTTGTTGGAATGATAATAAGAAAAATTTTAAACAAAAAATAAGTTGAGGTGAAGCTCTCACTCTCTCTCTGAACTAGTCAGTACCCTTTTAGGAAAATGTGTGGGATTAGGGAGGGGGGAGTGGTTAGCTTCTGCACCAATTGGTGCTCTGAGTCTGTGTGCTGATCTATATAAGTTAATCTCTCCCTCTTTGAACTAGTATGTTCCTTTCAAGGGGGGGGGGGGGTCTGTTAGGATCTTCTGTACAATTGGTGCTCTGTGTGCTTAACTATAAGTTATGATTAAAACAGTTATCTAAGCTCTTTTTCGGAACTAGACTGTACATGTCTCTTAGCAATTTTATTGGGGTTGGCATGGTATGTATCTGTTAAGATCTTCTGTACCAATTGGTGCTCTGTGTGCTAAACTAACAATTTTTAAAATGTGTTGCCTCTTGCATCTATTTGTTGTATTCGATTTTAATATCATTACAGAATGTAGTTTGAATTTTCATTGAAAATTAACAGTTATTTTAATAAAAACACTAGTCAGCAGACCACAACACTGTTTGAATTCTTCATTTCTCCTATTCTATGTTTCTCCCACTGACCATTTTTTTAGTCACATTTGAGCATTATCTGTTGTTATTTGGAGCATTTAATGGTCAGTAATTTTGACCATCATACTATGGTGAAAAGATTGACCATAGTATGATGGTCAAATTTGACCATATTTAAGTAGGTGCATAGTTAACCAATGGAATGGTACAAAATTTTGCATGCTATGGTCAAATTTCAGCATTTCGTTTTTAGAGTGCAGTGTTTGTATATTATCCAGTCAGGATACTGGAATGTACTGTATGCATGTTACTTTTCAAATGACGAAAAACTATGGAAGAAAAGCATGTAAGTAGCTCAGAAAGTCAACTACAGCCAGTCACAATCGTATGATCATTGGATTTTACAGAAAAGTAGGTCAGGATGAATATATCATGGAGCTGATGGCTATATTGAGTGACATCTTGTTGAATGTTGGGCTGGCTCATTTGTCAGTGAGTTACATTGACTGATTTGCATTGTAATTTATCTATGGTTTTTTGTAATCTTTGCAGCTTTCTTAGAGTTGAACATGATGAGTCTGTCTGGAGAAGTGGATGTCACAATTAAGCGTGAAGAGGTGGTTGACTGTCTCTATAACATTCACACTAATCCTGAGGTTTGTAAGCAAAAGATAGGTTTGGTGGCCTTACAAAGGAGACCCTCACCCTTTTTTGGAACATTGTGACAAAGGAATACTTCACTGGTGAACATATCACCGCCTGTTGCGTTAACAGGTGCATTACCCTGTCGACTTTCCCTGTCAGGAATTATTGCTATGGTGTTTGTCAGTGGTGTAAATCCAGAGTATCTCTGGAAGGACTTCCTCATGTATGTTTCACCTGCGGAAAATGTTTTAATTTACAAGGCTTTAAATCACTTTGCCTCACTGACACCTACCTTCTTGGATCGCCTTACTACATTTGTCAGTGTTAATGGCTTACTTGAAGTGCCAAAAAGAGATGAAATAAAAGACCAACTTTTGGCAATTTGCTTTTTACGTCAACAAAACTATAAAAACAACGAAACAATCCCAGTCTGTATAACAACCCCCAAAACCCCAACTGACACCCACAAACAGAAATCTCTCACTAACCCACATATGTATATAACGTAGCGTTTAACGTGACGTGAAAAGGACACGGACTTTTGGCAATTGCAACAGAGAAGCTGTTGAAGTCTCCAAGCCGTTTCTACGCTCTGATGAGGGAAGGCATTCCAGAAGCACACCTCGGTCTGTTCTGGCGTCATCTTTCTCTGGAACACGTGTCTTACACAATGGACTCACAGAGACCTACTCCATCAAGAGTTTTAGAAGCTCTTCGTACCGCAGATGATTTGTGACCGCAAGAAGAGTGTGTATTCTATTTTTTAACAGAGTATGTACGATCACTAGACACTGATGATCTTCTTTACTTTTTACTGTTGCAACTGCATCAATCCACCTACCAGAAGGAGAAATAACAGTGGCTTTTGTTGCCACCTCAGGACTGCTGCGCAGGCCAGTGGCACATACTTGCTCCAAACACTTTTTGGTCGTCGTGGAGTGCGGACGTGTTTTTCTGTCTCGTTCTTCATCTATTACAGCTTTTGACTACAGCTATTATTATCACTGTACTGTGCTATACTTACCGCCATGCGGGTGTGGTAGCTTGTGTTCGTGTGCGTCAGTTCGTATATCGTTTGTAGTTTAAGCAGCCTGTTGCTCCTCTGTGGCCTAGCCACCTTCGGTATCATGGCATCGCGCCGTGATTCGAAAATTGTTAAGTTGACCTTCACCGGTTATGAAGCGGTTCCACCGGTGCAAGTTTTTAGTATTTTGAAAAGTGCTTTTTACGTGACCCGCCATGCGAGATACAAAACGTCACGGCCAAACGGCACTACCGAACCATCCCATTCTGACAAACGAAACTCAGGTCACACATACGCCCACCGACCTGCAGAGACAAAAAGCGCAACCACACACTCAAACATTCCAAAAAACACAAAAGGACGACCAGCACGCAGCAAAACGATACACCCCTCCCCAACACACCACCGTCCAAAAAAAGGCAGCCCCAGATAAACGGCGAAAATCGCCTTAAATTTTAAGGCGAATGTCAGACTTCACCGCCTCCAGGACTGCCTGCCAACTGCCAAATTTCCCCCTAAAAACATCACATCCATTCCTCCAAAGAAGATTTTTCACAACAGAACAAAACACAAATAATACGCTGCAACAGAACAAACTGGAGGATCTACCCCATATAAAAGAAAACCCTGTCCTACCGACCAGGAACGGTCTCCCGTTAAACGGTCGGTCCAGGTCTGAAACCACTCCCACAAGCTTAAAACGAAGGGAAAATGCCAAAAAACATGGGCAGTACTCTCTAAGCTGTCACAGCCGGTCCTCGGGCACAGTCCATCACCCAATCACACCGTTTCAGATTGGTTACCTAGGCACCGTGTGCAATTCTCCATGAAAAGTAAGGGCGTTGTTGTGCCTGGAGAGGTTGATGCTTTGCAAGCTCTCCAGGGTCGTAATACGTACGATCTACGTTTTACCATTGACTTGACCCGACAGAAAGGTGTCACGTTGCTGAGTAATGTCGATGGTTTGACAGTTACTCCATACGAACGTTCCGTATGGGTAACTGTCATCCACGTAGGACTAGAGGTGCGTCAGGAACTTGTCGCAACTGTTTCAGGTCGGTTTGGGGCTGTCAAGGCTACCAAAATGTGCTCCTACGCACAGGCCCCTGGGGTATTGAACGGACACCGACAGGTTCGGATCGACCTGAAGCAGGACATTCCCTCCTTCCTGTTTATTGCCGGGCATGAAGCTCACGTGCGTTATCCCGGTCAGCCCCGTACCTGCTTCAGAGGGGGGCCTAAACAAAAAGTGTGGGCGCTGCCTTCGTCTTGGGAATGATACCTCTGCTTGCCCAAGCGAAGTTGTTTGCTAACTCCGTGGGAAGGAGGGACATGTCTTTCGCGCTTGACCCTCCTCTTATTACTTTATGACAAAGAGTGGGGGTCACGCTATGTCGCCAATTTCTGACGCACCTACCGCCTCGAAGGTAGCTTCAGGCAAGGAGGGGGAACCAGGTGAGGATTCACCTTCCGCACCTGGTTCACCCTCCCCCGTCGTTGCAGAGTGGGGTGGTGGGCTGCATGCTTCGTTTGGTTCGTCTTCATCCTGTGGTACTGCCATCCTTCTGTCGCCTCGTCAGGCGGGTTGTGCCACTAGGGTGGAGACGGATCACGAGGGCCGATTGGTTTGCATTCTATTGAAGTATCCACAGGGTAACATCTCCCTTTGCACTGTGTATGCTCCCAATCGGTCTTCTGCTAGACGAGATTTTTTTTACACGCTACCTTCCTTTGTTCCTGGTAGTGCACCATGTGTCATGGTCGGAGACTGTAACTGTGTCCCAGACTCAGGTCTTGACAGACTCGGGGCTTCTGTGTCTGCTAGTCCTGACGCTGGGATCACAGAACTGGACAGATTCACTTCGGCACACCTTTTAGCCGATATCTGGAGGCATATGCACCCGTGTAGTTCGGGGTACACGAGGCCTAACAGGGAAGATGCCTCCAGGATAGATGGAGTATGCGCCCGTTAGTTTTAATTTTCTGGTTGCGTGACACTGAGCTGTCCGCTCTCTGACCATGACACCGTCGTAGCACGGTTTGTTTTGCCTTCCATTTTCCCGATCGGGCGGGGCCTATGGAAGCTTAACTGTCAGATACTCGGCGAGGAAGAGTTCCGCCAAGGTTTCGAAACCAGGTACAAAGGGTGGCAAACCTTCAAGCCGGCCTTTGCCTCTACATCCCAATGGTGGGATGATGTCACGTTGCGCATCACACGCTACGCAATTTAGTATTGCGTGACCTGCGCACGGCGTCGGAGATAAAAATTCTCGAAGCTGTGCGCGGAGGTGAAATTTGGCGACCCTTCGGCTGTCATCGCTTTGCAGACATATCTCGATGAAAAGTACCACGGTGCCCGTGTCGAAGCGGTGGAAGCTTAGGTTTTACCAGTCCGTTAGCTCATCGGCGGGTGACAGACGCGTCCCATCTGTGCGCGCTACTGATGGGACCGTGGTTAGTGACCCTCACGGCATTGTCCGCGTATATAAAGACTATTATTCGAGTTTGTTTACGCGTGGCAATGTCGAGTTGTCGGCACAGGCCGATTTATTGAGGGGAATCTCAAAAACTGTTCCCCACGATGTCAATGATATTTTTTTTGGGGGGGGGGCGGAATAACCACTGTTGAGCTTTGGAAGGCGCTTTCGAAGATGAAGAATGGCAAGTCCCCGGGTTCGGACGGGCTTCCGAGGGAGTTCTACCGAACCTTCTGGGCAATAGTAGGACCCGACATCAGGGCCGTCTTCGAAGACGCCTTCCAAAACGGATTGTTAAACCAAAGTCAACGTCTGGGCATGATTACTTTGCTGCTCAAGTCTGGGGACCCCTTGGATCCTCATAACAAGCGTCCAATCACCTTGTTAACTCTGGACTACAAGTTGCTGGCTAAGGCTTTGTGCAACCGCCTTGCACTGGCTATGCCGCATCTTTTGGGTGATCTCCAGACTTGTGCAGTCAAGGGTCATTGCATCCAGCAGAACTTGTGGTTGATGCGCGACTTGACCGACGTTGTTGTTGAGCGTGATCTGCCATATGCATTGGTCTATCTTGACCAGCAGAAGGCCTTTGACATGGTGGATCGCGGTTTTTATCTCAATACATTACATGTATAGAGATATTGTAACAGTAAGTGGGACCTCTTCTCTTAAAATAGTTTCAGCGTCTTCATACAAAGTTCTTTTTCTCTGGAATTTCCAGAGCAAGCATATATCAATATAGGCCAACAAAAGTGACTATTTTGTATTCGATAATTTTATCTCATTCTATGACTTTTTCAGCGATTTATGTCCAAATCGGGCTGAAACACAGTTGTTGCAAGCCTTTTTTGCACACGCTCCGAACTTGTTTGTAGGGAAATCAGACCGCGACTTTTGACTGTTATTTCGCAATCATTAAACACTTGGCAAAAGCGGTGAAATACATTGTGGGAGCTTAGCCCATCACTATATTTTAGTACACTGCAGCTTGGATATCGTCTGAAAATCCTTTTTAATACAAATTCATAAAGCAGCAATCGAAATGCTTGAAGCAAAACTTTTAAGAAAAGAAGTTGAATATTCATTCAATATCTGTTTGCGACTATGTCGGACTCACAATGTGGATGAAATTTGGAAATTTCTTTGACTCGGCTTGAAAAATAAAAACGAAACGTAAGTAAAAACCTTTCATCTTTCGTATTGCACCGTTACAAGTTAAACAATGATTTGAGGCTAAATTCGGAGTTGTTCCAGCATTCTGGGTTGAATTAAAGTGACATTTTTAAGGTTGCTCTTGTTCAACGGCATCAACGTATCCTATCGTGGTTAATTCCACATGTACATGCACATTACCATAGTGTGTAGCCTAGGGTTATAGTTTTAAGTATTCTATAGTGCAGTGTATTCACATTACGGGAACCGTGTGTTTATGAATTATGATGTTAGCTTTCAAGACATTGTCTACGAATACAATGTCGTTGCCTTGAATTTTGCAGTTCAAAGTAGGGTAGTGCTAGTACAACTACACAATACTAAGCCTATGCTGGTATTATTAGTTTACTACTGACTTCTGCCACTGGTGGTTGTCAGCACTGGCAATACCTTCATGCCCAGTACATATAATAGTACTTGAAAATTAAATAAGCTTATATATTAAAACTAGAGCACCAATGGTGCAGAAGCTCATACCTATTCGAGCTTAAAAATGTAGGGCCCACAAAACTTTATGGCCCACCATAATTCAGATTCCACCAATTTTGGGCCCATGAGGCCAAACAGTTTAGGTTGAAAGACAATTTTGAGCCCCCCCCCCCGTCCGTTAGCATAATCCTGGCCACACCACTGGCTATAATTCCTATTTTTCCCCTTCAAATCATATTTTACCCACTCTCTCAAACAATACCACTGAACTTTCTCCCCTCTACCTGAGCAGACATAACTTCACAAGCACTCCTTCCCAAAATTTTGGCTGGCTGCCTACATACCTGAGGCTCAAAGACTTCTAAGAATCGGCAAGTGCTGATTGGCTATAGGGCTCTCATGCTTACAGTTCAACAGTTAATAACAACTCCCAATCCTGCTTTAATTCCACTAACAGCCTCTGCAGAGCTTAACCACAAATGTAAACAAACACTGCAGAGACTGGGAGACAAATTAAAGGAGCTTTGGAAAAAGGTGAAAGCTCAAATTTGTTTAAACAATGGGGATTAATTGTAATTAATGAACTTTTGACCACAAATTATTCGGCATCACCTTATTCATACACAATCCAACAATCATCAGTTCAACTTTGAATATGATCCATAAAAATCTTGAGGAGAATGAGATATTTGAAAATATTACACAGAATGACCCCCGATGACCCCCCTAAATGACATTTGACCTAAATTTTCCGAACACCCCTCGTAACCCTCATCCCGAGGAACGTTGTGACCAAGTTTCATTATAACTGGCCATACACTGTACGAACGGAAGCAATTTGAAAATATAGGGCCGCAGCCCGGGCCACAAAAGACCCCTAGTTGATCTTTGATCTCAAATTCATGAACACCCTGAAGGTAACACTTGCATAGTACTATCGTGACAAACCCTCAACATTGTACCATCGAATCTGTAGGAGAAGAAGCATTTTGCGTATTTCCAGAAAATGGCCCATTACGGCCCACAGGTGACCTTTCACCCCAAATTTCGGACCATCTCTGATGGCCCTATACCCAATGGTCCTTGTGTCCAAGTTTCATGAAATTCCATCAAACACTGTGCGAGTGGGAGCGGTTTTACCAATTGTTGACGGATAGAGTGATAGAGTGATAGAATGATAGACGCCGCACTGTAACAATAGCTCACACCAGCATGCTGGTATGAGCTAAAAACTCCTCCCAAATTTTTTTTTGTTTTCCCCCTAAAATATATTTTCGAGAAATGTGGAAACACTGCAGCGTTCGATAATTCTATTGTTTGCACGAGAACACTTGTGAGTAACACTTGAGTAACTTCTTGTTACAAGACATGACTTGGGTAGGGTCTGTCATATTGACGAAATTGAGTTATAAAAAAATATGGCAAAGAATTTGTGACGCACATTTTTGTCTTGTTTTTCTTAAGATAAAGAAAAAATAGAACATGAACATAGAACATGAACATAGATGGAAATGATAGCACCTTCTTGCATCTCGGCTCTCTTCCATAAGCAAAATTTTTTCTTGACCCCTCACCCAGCATCAGGATCAAGCTACAGTTGCGGGGG
>JAIPMN010166648.1:0-10126 GCA_020650975.1 Apostichopus californicus
ATATATATATATAATTACGCTCATCTAAAAACTTCTTGATCCGCTCTCAACCCCAGTCCCCTTGCACCGAGACTATGACTGTGTGTAATCGTCAGGTGTTTATTACGATTCCCCTCCAAAGGGAACATGTATACACATTATCTTAGCCAAAGGTCGAGAAGCGATTTTTTTAGATGGGGGTATTTCTCTCCTATTCAAACTAGGGAGTTGTCACGGGACCCCGTCTTCATTTATCCTTAGTGACGTTATGAGCATGAGAATACATTCCATGTGCCATATGTTTCTGCTTCCCTCTCAGTTAACCCCAGTTGTTCACCCAATGATCCCCTCTCTCCATGTATGGCACATTGATAAAGCAATAATTTCCTTTCTTTTCGAGAATAACGCACTATGCTATTAAATGGGGATAGCAGCCAATGTAACAGTTCACACTGTTAGTTGAAAACGCTGTCTCATTAACCAATATTGTAACCAATTATTTTGACTGGTCTAATTAAAGTACCACATTAAGTACTCAGTGATTTGATCATTGCGGAACTTCTTAAAACATTCCTTTTCAGCCTATAATAATTTTGTTATTGATTCATTCTTGAAATTTTTGCATCAATAATGTTCTCTGTGTTTAGAGTTTATCCACATGAAGTTTCAGCTCAATTACTGTGATGAAATCATACACTCTGATATTACCAGATACATTTAAAAATATCACCCTATGTTAAAAATCCATATCTTCACTATACAAACTCCTATTAGGTACCGATAGTGGTATACACTATACAAAGACTATACAAACACATCACAAACTCCTATGAGGTACCGGTAGTGGTTTGGACCTGATTCGCCGGGAGTATCCATGTAACTGGACGGTTGAAGGTAGAGTACTGCCTAAGGGAGCATGTATATCTAGTGTAAGAAAGTTTGCCATTGCTGAAAATGTCATCGTAGGACTTGGCGTTGCGACAATGATAACTATGCCTAAATAAACCATTGCCCTTGTATGAATTCATCATATTAATGTTCACAATATCAACACATCAAAGAAACAATAAACAAAACATTAGGGCATCGTTTCTTTGCTCAGTACAGTCATAAAGTTATGAAATGTACCATATAAAGTTATTTTATGGCTTGGTATCACATACTGACAAGCACGTGCACAGTCCATGTTAACAACCGATCCTCGTGGAAAGGGTTGACGTGTCGCCATGTATCGTAAGCACTATTTCTAGTTTGTTCTTTCATAGTTGCTACTTTCTAGTACAAATTTTCTTCATCGTTATCTTAAAGCAAATAAGCCTACGTTAATATAAAAGAAAACAGGTATAACAACAAACGTGTAAAAAAAAACCAGAGAGACAGCCAACAACGTGTCACTGTGCTTCAATCACGACACATTTTTTTTTAAATTTCTGTCTACGATTGAAATGCCATACACTCACATAAGCTTATCTGAAAGTGAAGGTATTTGATGCCTCTTCGCCCCTTGGTAATGGCATTTAATATAGACGTTTATCATTGATACCACTCCATGTACTAAGAGATACCGCATTCATCAGAAGAGTCAATCTCAAAAACCTCACAAATCTCATTCGTTTTTTGGGGATTAGTATGCAATTCGTGATACTTAGAACGTAAATTGTAGAAATACGTTTCCTGCAAGCATGACTATAACATATTTTAATACAAGAACATCTTCCATTTCTTTTAATTAACAAGCATCTAACAAGCATCTAACATGCATTAATTAACAAACATCTAACAAGCATCTTAATTGACAAGCACCTTAATTTCTCGTAATTACTCTTGTTACCCATTGGTGATATTTTGAGTATCTGGTATAAACCCCGCTACTACCGTGTCGATCGCAACCAATTCCCCAACTGACAATACCCGTCAAGAACCAACGACTAGCTTTCTCCACTGAATACGGCCCACCGCTGTCTCCCTGACAAGCATCAGCTCCACCCCTTTCATAACCAGCACAGAACATATTTTTTGTAAAAACGACTTCCTGTTGACGGAAATTTGCCTTGCATGTACGGTATGTAATAAATGGTATTTGCACTTCTTGTAGATAAACTGATGCAGCGCCACCCTCAGTCGTAGCTCCCCATCCGCTGACTCGCCCAGATACACCGGGGACTAGGAGCTCTCTGTCAATTGTCCTGTTTGCCAAGCATATTGGTCGTACGTAATTGCTGTACCTCTGCAGGGGCGTGACTAATTTTATTAAAGCGATGTCGTTATTAAATGTTTTGATGTCAAAGTCTTCGTGTGTGTAGAAAGCCTCAACCAGAACAGATATTTGAGAATCCTCATCTGTCAGTGTGTCATGATCTCCCAGTACTATGTATAGTTGCATGGCACGCAAACTGATCCTTGCGTTAAAACAATGAGCAGCTGTTACGACCCATTGCCTGTCTATGAGAGACCCACCACATATGAAACGACCACTCGGGTATCGTCCTCCTCTTACAAATAGCCTCGCCATCCATGGGGCGGAGCCTCTCTCCGCGTCACGCCCTCCAACAACACGACCACTATGTACACCTCTCGTGTTGGCATCTTCTGAGACCTCGGGAGATGAAACAATTCCGCAATCTTCAGAAGAGCAAAAACAGAATATAGTTGGTGTCAGTGAATTTTATATTTGTGTTTTTTCTTTCTACCTTTAGAAATTATGGACAGCAATTTCTTCTCCACTGTACACTTACTTTTCTAATCAGAGCCAAACTTCATCATTTCGCTCGAGGTTGACCCTTTGAATTTGCAAAAAGGATGCCAGGCAATAAAACGATTAACTTCCTGGCAGGTTACTCATAACCCTTGAAGTATCTTGATGTATAACAAACACTATTGCAAAATGAACATGAAATAGACTTGAAAAAGTGTTACACCACTGATATAATAATAACATGATTAAATCGCATGAATGATACGTTTTGGAAAAGTAAGCAATTTGATAACATTACAGAACCCTTACAAGTGCCACTGTGCTAAGTAGCTGAAGATTGTTCATGCGTGAAACAGAGTTGCAACATTTGAACAATCACATTTTCAAACAATGTCATCCATAAAAATAACCTCCATGGAGTGATCATTGTTTATCATGTATTTCACCATTGTAACACGTTGCGCATATATACCGGAGCTGCTTCCAGTTTAAAGCTATAGTTTTCAAGTGTGCTGCAAATGACGTAAGTTGTTTAGCCAATTTACCATCATTGTTCAGAGTGTGCGGTAAAACGTCAACTGCTGCTCTCGCCTGAGCAACAACATGTCCTTTACTGTCGGCTGCAACACAAACGTAAAGACCGCTGTCGTCAGCTGTGACGTCTCGTAAAAGAACGCCATCGACTATCTATAAAACAAAGGATGTGAGAAGAAATTGGAAAACCATCGAGCGGTGGATACAAGCTCCGTCGTTTCGTTTTAATCCCGAAAACCTAGTCTATTGGCAATTGCAAAGTGGGCGACACCTTCTGTCTTGAAAATGCAGTAGAAAAAAAGCCTAGGTTATTGTATCGTCTATGTGAAACTATTTAGGGCATGAATTGCAGTAAACGTAGCAAAAATCTCCGTATATGTAACCAATATAGACACTTTGAATATAGGATAGGCCTATGCTTGATTCTTTAATAGAATAAACCTTTTTTGCATCATAAATATTTGATCAGTGTACTTGAAGAAGGTTAAGTGACAAATTGCATAACAAGGCGATTCTAAGATATCATGTTCTCCTTTTGACTTTTCTCCATTACACTCAATGGTTACCGGGCAATGCATTCATTAAGCTCACTGTAACTCATTTAGTCCAATAACCTCTCTCCATAATACCTCAATGGTGCGTTGATTGTAAACCAAGGGCGAACCGTCCTTCAACCAACTCAGTTGAAGCGTTGCAATATTGGACGAACACGTCAGAATATGACTTTCACCATCGAAGACCGTTGCATCACCTGGCTGTGAGTCAAACACATAACTAGTGGGGAAGTCTGTGTAAATAAAATGAGAATATATTTTTTTCATGTTGGACTTACAAAATGACATTATTCTTGGATGAAAGAGCAAACGTTGTGAACATGTATATAGCTCTATAAAGTTAAAGTTACGAATTTTAACTGTATCAAGCAGTTAGCAAGTACATTTATATGGTCAATAAATGTGTTTGATTACTTCATTTATCTGTTGATATATAAAGATGCAAGTCATTTAATATGACATAGCAAGTGATAGTCGTCATCGGACTAAATTCCAATTACCCTTAAGATCGACTTTTTTTAGTTACTCTCTCATGCCTAGAGGTATGAGTCATCAACCTGAGCAACCCTTTTTGGTTACTTGGTTGCACATTCATGGTCCTTATCTGGCAAATAGTAAGTTTTTTTAATTGAACAAAAACAAAGAAGTTCACGAACGTATCATCGAGTGAATCTAATAAGACTGGAGTGAATCTGATAAAATGTGGGACATGCTTGCAGAAGCAAACAGCTACCATGATGTATTAATATTTCATTCCAAAAGGCACTCTGTTTCATGATTCAGAGAACAAATGAATGTAGATGATACTCACAAGCTCGTGCAGTAACTTCGGCTCTTCTGCCATCTGAGCTGGTTGCAACACATTTGAAGGTCCCATGATGATGAACCTCTATGTCGGTTATTATCACGCTATTATCACGTAACAGAACTAGTCCATTTACAAGCCCTGCATTTAAAGATAGGGTACCAAACTGACTGCAAGAGGTTCAATTATAGATGGAATTCATATAGAATTGTTTGGAAATGTTTTGGACAATTGAATATTGCATGTTCTGAAGTTCCAAAATAAATTATTCAGTAGACAATCATAATTATGAAAATTGTGTATTTTGTACAGATACTGACATTTCTAAAGAGGCTCTTTTAAACTGTGATGTGACCGTTTTATTTCATGAACTTGAGTGGATAATAGATACTAATTCAGTGATGTTTAACAATCTCAAAATCGGACTGATAAGAAATTGGCAAATTAAGTATAAATATATTAATTTTAACAGATATGACCTATCTGGGTTTTAATAATTCTCTTTTAATTCATGTTCGTACGTTTTGAATAAACCGATTGTGTGATATTATGTATTATCTGTCGATATTTTATCTGCTGAATGAAAAATAGATATTTACCACTGTCGTGTCGGATTATGTTGGGAAACATAGACAATTAAAATAAGTTTTCTATCGATCGAAGCCTCACGTCACTTTACCCCATGTACCAGTACGTTTATATGAAATTATAGACGGATATGTAATTACCTTGAACAATTTGGATATCATCTTTAAACCAAGTGACTTCAGCACTCGCGTCATCAACTTCACAATGGAATATGACTACATCTCCAAGAGCTAATTCGGTGTCTTCGGGGCGCTTCAAGAAATAAAGCTGTCGGCTGGGAACATTTGTCACAGTGTGCAGAGGAGTAACAGCTGTAAGAACCAAAATGCTTGTTGTATGAGAACATTTACTTTCTTCTATATCCGTCATATATCTAACCCTAACCCTAACCCTACACCTTGAACTGTATACAAGATAAAGCTATTTTACTAGTCTTGCTGACAAGATGCTCTCCCTATCTGCTCTTCTGGTGGGACAATCATTCCCCACATCCACCCACGCAAGGGAATGTAACAAACTTAATTATTAAGAATAACTGTTAAGATTACATATGATTATAAATTAAAAATAGAGGGCTGTTACATAATGTCTACAAGCAACAAAAGGAAGTAAATTGAAGCTTCCCTGCAAATTGCTTTGGTTTTTTGAAATGAAATTTGTAATGCTTCTGCTGAAACGAACATGCTGAAAACTAAAAAGTTCAAAACTATAATTGTATGAAATACCGGCTCTCAGACTTTCAGTTACTGGTATCACGTTATGAATTGAACTAAATGTCCTAGAATACCTTTAACGCAACAGGAATATACCAGACATTTACCGTAAGGATGTGCTAGTTTATAAACTAGGTTCGCATAGATATAGTAACCAAATGTGTGTCATTTGTGTGTTCCTTTCTTTTATTTTCTTTCATTTTCTTTCATTTTCTTTTCATTTACACAAATTAGTCTCAAATAACATTATTGGTAACGCAATATGTGGCTTAGGCTCTTCTGTTAACTAAGCATTAAGAATTTCGTACTTAAAAATGCCGAGGCTCTAGCTTCTTGTCCACTTGGAGAACGGGCAAGACATGTGTATCTGCCAGTAAACCTGACTTCTGCATTGACGAAAATCAGATTCCCGTCGATTGTAACCTGAACGCTTTCTTCGGAATCTTCTGCAAAATAATAACAACAAAAAAAGGTAATAAGTTATAATAAAAATAGTAAACTGCTATATATATTTGATCTTAATTAGTTTTATTATGGTTTTTTCATGGATACAACGGTTAACGGAATACAAGAAATATATTGTTTTCGTCGTCTGATATCTTTATTTGTCTTTAATAGTTTTTCTTTGTAAATCAGATTGTTATTAACATCCTCTCTTCATAATTTCTCCTTTATCTCGTTTTCTAATTTATTTAAAGCCTTTACATATGGAATAAATTATAATATTCACCTTGTAATTCGTAAAAGTGCAAATAAAGGTCCACTTCGATAGCTAATTGTAGTACTCAAATGAAATTTGAGTTGTTATCAAAGACCTGGCTGTAAACCGTGTCTCGTCCTATAAGTACCTTGGCGTAGTTTTGGATGATCAGCTGAATTGACAAAGACGGATCAATCTCTATTGCTTGCGGAAATTGAACACCTTCAACATCAGTAGAAACATTCTTTCTCTTTTCTACAATTCTGTGATTTTCAGTGTGTGGTCATATTGCATTAATTGTTGGGGAGGTAATGTCAATGGTACCGACATAAAACGGATAGATTCTATTATAAGCCAAGTCAGTCGCATCCTAGGCGAACGTCAGCAGTCAGTGAACACGTCATATCATCTTCACCTTCAAAGTAAACTTGCTGGGGTTCTCAACAACAGTAGCCACCCTCTACACATTAATTTGGAAAGTGCAATAATACTCCGCAGTGGGCGGATGAGACTACCCCGTGCCGTTACGAATCGTTACAAATCCTCCTTAATCCCTCGTTGTATTAAACTTCATAATGAATCTTTTACTCGTTAGGTCAGTAATCTTGCTCATTGTGCAATCCAATGTTTCACAAGTATCTCTGGTGCTGTTTTACTGTATTTTGTATTTTAGCGTTTTTATGTATCTTGCCAGCTTTGTTTTAAGTCTTATGTCTTAGTATTTGAGAGTCTGATATATTTTGTGTGTATTTTATGTACTGTACGTGTGTTTTATATTGTGAGCAATCAATTGCCCAGTTTGGGATGCAATAAAGAGAATCTGAATCTGAATCTGAATCTGAAATGGTTATGATTGTGACAATTCTTCTGCATTTCCAATCATACTATATAGGCCTATGTTTTACAATTTGTTTCTATTTAAGTTGAACTTTCAAGGTGTCCCCCCATCATAGTGGCATGAACAATTCCTGATTTTCTCAGGAGCATACCAAACTCAAGAGACAAGAGATTGTATCCTGAAATGAGTTCATGAAAGTATCTCTGTACACAGCCAGTTGGGACAATTTTCTACTGATAATACCTCTCTAAACTGTCCACCCATATCATTCTTCAAAGCACTCGTATTGACAGTATGAACAGTTCCGAACCTTTATCTGATATAAACATGACGTTCATGCTGCTCATACGGACGGTACAAGTGATTTGGAGCGCGGAACATGAACGTACAGTATCGAAAAAAAGTGTCCCAACTGGGTGCTGGATACAGTATTTGACGTTTCATTAGTCAATTTCAACCTGTTACGCAAACTGCATCTGATCTAATAGGCATAGTTTCTAAAATCGCTCAATTAAGGGTATACCTGATGAAATTTGATTCATCCCTTTAAACCAGAATCGACTTGCTGCTTCGTTGTTGACTTCACAAAATAGCCGAACAACTTCTCCCTCCTCAACAGTAATATCAGTCGGGGCCACTACAAATTGCAGTGTTTCAGGCGAGACTGTAAAGATGAAACTGGATTTGTGAGTAAACATTTTCTTCTCACATCAGATAGTGGTACGTAACATATATATTACTGTGTGACACTTCATCAATATGAAATTTTGTAAAAATAATTTGTAATGATAACTTAATTTCAAAGTTATGACCTCATTACTTAAACGATCCTCGATGCCATAAGGGTGCAACACGTTTATCTTATCAATGGTATTTCCAAACTGCAAACGATAAATGAAAAGTTTAATTTCTTATTAATAATATAGGAATAATTTTTTAATTGAATGAATCATGAATCACTCAATAATTAAGGTTATTTTCGTTGACAGAATTTAGAAAAATGTCTTACTTAGTTTAATTGTAATTTTATTTTGCATATTATTCAGTCGCATGATTGACTTAAAGACACAAGCCTCAGAAAAGTATGGATATAAATCATGTGCTGACACATTGTTCCGAATTAAAAAGAAGGACCAAAGCCAAAAAGTATGTTCTTCATTTGAAAATATAATATTTTTAAATCTTTGTAAAAAGTATGTCACAATGAAAGTAAACAAAGAAAATGTATAATACATAAACTTTAAAAATCATTATGGTGGTTGAGTTTAAATACATAAGTGCATAACTATATATATGCAACTTTCATTCGTACGTACATATCTTTAATTTAATTTCCACCATCATTTGACATATTCCCCACGTCCTTTTAAATCCCACCCCATTTGCTCATTTCGAAACATTCGCGAATTATTTACCAGTCTTCACATTTGATACATTCCACTGCGGCTTTTTTTATTATGACCACAATTATGATCTCCAATATCATTATTAGGACAGTCTTGTACAGTTAGCGATGACACAGCACATGGCACATTATCTAACCATATCCTTCCAGATCCTTCACTGTAGTGCGCTGAGGATGTCGTACGGACAGCTCCTGGATAGCCCAGCTTACAGAAGAGTAAAATATTTTACACTATTCTACCAAAACATGAAGTGCCTTCCTTGTTTCTCTCTCGTGCTGCTTCCCATGCCCCCCCCAACCACCCACAAGAAAAATAAATGGCTACATACCTGGAGCAACAGTTGTTGGAACCTCTAAAGGTAAACATTCAACACCAGCATCTTCTTTATGATTACAATTGTGAACTCCAATTTCACTTTTAGGACAGTCTTGTAAAGAAAGCGATGACACACCACATGCCACATTATCTAACCAAATCCTTCCAGATCCTTCACCGTAGTGCGCTGAGGATGTCGCACGGACAGCTCCTGGATAGCCCAGCTGTCTACAGACAACATGCGCGTCGGTGATATCCCACGAGTCGTCACAAACCGTTCCCCATTCACCATTCACAAATACCTCGACTCTACCTGCATTCGGTGTACTTCCACCAGCAAGACGAATACTTGCAATACCTGAAACGACCAATCAGTTTTGATTACAACCATAACACATACACTTATTTTTCTACCTTCACTCTGTTGCCACTGGGTAGACGAATTTCGTCAATATCTGAACATTTCAATGAGCTTCGATAATAATATACAATTATACGACTGCATCTCATAGAGAAAAAACTAGTTGGAATATTTGCTAGTAATTGGTATTGTTCGTTGATATACTTAAACTGTAAAGAACATCCGGCTTATACTTTAGAGGGTCGAACTTAAGGTCTTATATATTTATACGTCTCATCATAAGTTCATTGCAAAGCAAGTTTGTTTTATTGGCTTTATGCGTAAACATTTAGGCGGACCACGGAGGCTGATAAGAACGAGGTATTTGCTACCATGCATTGTGATTCATCATAACGATAATGAGATATTGAAGTACTTTTAATAAGCAATTTATTCTTAAAAATAATTTGTTGATTACGAAATGTAATAATGTGATCAGGATTTGTTAAAGTTCAAATAAACATGATTAATTTCTTCATCGGCGGAAGCACCCCACACCCCCTTTCCCTATCTTCAACTGTCATGAAAATGTCGTTATCTTAACAGCTGAGATATTGTCGGTCTGTCGTCGTTCTTGAAGACATAGTATTATAACTCTT
>JAIPMN010167250.1:0-12779 GCA_020650975.1 Apostichopus californicus
AGGAACACTATCAATGCTGACACCACTCAATTCTAAGCACCGCTTTATTTTATGTAAGTGATCAGTTTGATTTGCTACCGTAAATGACTCAACATCTGCCAGTAAATCACTTAAACGGGATTTTGGCATTTGATACATTTCGCGCCATTTTAATATCATCATTCCTAAACTATGCTGGCTGCAAATTTGCCTGTCATGTGGTGTTTCATGTTGTGGGGTTGTATCATCACAACTGTGTTCATCCAATGTTTCTTCCTCCCCATCAGCAGTGTCTTGTTCATCAAGCTGTGCTGATACATTTGTATGCACTCTACGCACATGACTCAGGTAAGAGTCAATTTTATTGTATGCTTTCTCACAACCACTAATCCCACATCTAATGGTGAAACCCGGCTCTGATGCATGAACTGCACGGATGTGTTGTATGAAGTAACTGTACTTGTTTGTTTGATACGAATTGCATCTGTGGCAGATATATGCCAGTACTGTATCTACACAAGGAATGTTGGGAGCATTGACTCTACCTGCACCGTATCCTGGGAATGGGCGCTTCCTTTCAGCCATATGCGTAATAAACTGAAGAAAAATTGAAAAGAAACTTGCTTTGTAATCCTCCTTAGCAATGAAGGTGTTGTAAGAAACGTTACGTGCGAAATATTTTTGTCCCGCCATGATATACGCGAATAAACTTGTATGGTTACGCACATAACATTAGGCCTTATGTAATATTATTACTCATCATATACGATAGCGCTGTCAACATTATAATTGTAAAACATAATGTAGGCCTAACGTTCGGATTAACCTATAGCCTAGGCATATGATTGTAAATGTTAATGTAAGATACTATATACGACATCGTTGTGAGCGCCCGTAACTGCGAACAGGTAAAATGTAGCCTAACTCTTCACAAAATATACTACAGATTGCAACATGTTTTGTAGATTACCATTTAGTATATCAAAAAAGAAGAACTTACAACAGTTTAGCTCTCAAATAATTTCAGAATTCTTCAACGTCCAAGATTATCGAAGTTAATGACGATGATGAATGCCCATAATGTTGGTCACCAAACGTGCGCGTGCATGCAGTGTGCGGCGCAGTGACGATGCGAGACGTACTCGCTAGCTGGTAAACACACCTGGCTCTTCCTAGTTCTTTTACGCGTTAGAGAGAATCGTCGCTCCATCCTTTACTCAGTGTGTTTTAGATTAAACACAACTGAGTAATATCTGGGGTTAGACAATAAAACACTCGTTTGCAACGAGTTAACCTATCAAGCTGTATTATTGATACTAAATTTACTCAGTAGACTAAATATAGTTACTGTATTTTAGTTGGTTTATGAGTAATATTACGTAGCAGGCGAGTATAATGAATTTTACTCGGCATAATTGAACACTTTTACTCATTTCTCCCTCATTTTTTTTTCAGTGTACAACACAGAATGCATGAGATAATTAATTTCAATGTGTGATTTTTGTTTACATGCAAAATGATGTTAACTATGGCTACAACACTGAATGGAAATGTCACATAGTTTAAGGAAAATCCTTGTTGAATAATTGAAGTGAACTATGCAAAAAAAACTCCAAAGATAAAAATGTTCCAAACAAAAATGAAAAATAACATTAGGTCATTTCATTACAATTATTTAATACAATTCAATAACATAATTCAAATTTTAGAATGAAAACATCTATACTGGTGATAATTAGCTTCAGTAACACGAACCTCAACATAACACACGCATAATCTTATGAGTAACAAACGAGAGCCAAAATAAGTGTCATACAATAAGGTATCGATTGTTACTGGTTTTATTGAATTGACAGATTTGGTTCTTCGCCTTAATACAGCAAATTCCAATGAAATTTGTTTCAACCTGTTGTGACTTAAATACAAACAGCAGGAGCCTAGCTATACTGCTTTTCTATTGTTTTAACTTGTAAATATCTTGTTGAATGCTGTGAATAATGACAGTCAATGGGATTAAATGTTTTTCAACAACTTTCTAAATCTCTTTTACAGTTTTTAAAAGACTCTTTTCTCATTCCATGAAGAAGAGAAATACACAAAATCTCTCTATGACAAATGTGTTGTGTAAATATTGTGTGTTGGAAAATTAGTAAGTTTTAAGGAATAATTTGGAAAATTAGCAATGAACAGTCTCACAACAATAAGAGAACAACTAGAGTAAAAAGGATTTATTATCTGTAAGAAGGAATATTGTCCTGATGATCAGATATGTACATTTTAATGAATGAAATTTTGCAATGTGCATCATGTAACAACAATGTATGATGATGATATATTAATACAAAATTGAGCTGATTAGTAAAGCTTGTGAAATTTACTTCAACTATTATTTGAGATTCATCCAAATGAGCATCCAATTATTCTGAAGAGGATATAAGCTGTAAATAAGAAGTAAAATAAATGACAAATTTCACTTAAACCAGGGTTGAAAAAGCATTAGTAACCCTCACGGTCACCACATACAGCCCAATAACATTCACTGTACACATAGCTAATCATTAGTTATATAGACATTGATGTCTTCTTAATTCAAAATAAATATAGATTTCAATACATTCATGAAGACATGTTCACAACGTTCACGAAGTGTTCCCAGTTCCATGCTACTTTCATCAGGTTCTGGCGTAAATTTTCCTGTCGTGTATATGACAACAGCTTAAATTATTTATGAACTCTGGTTGGATTATTCATCAACATTAGCCATATTGAGGTTTACAATGATTTTAGGGACAATAAGTTTTACAGTGTAGTTAGTCCAGGCTTGTCCAACGTGTGTTTTTCACTACTTGATTTCACATTGCAAGTAAACCAATATTACATGTGAGTGACTAATAAGCAATGTTATGTAGCAACGGTAAGTAACGATGAAGTGAATATATAATACAGGCTTCTACATTTTAAAGGAAAACCAAGTACTTAATTTATGTTTGATTACACTAAGCTGTTTCACACTTTTATTCTGGCTGACCCCAAAACAAACTATCTAGCAATAACTATGAAATTACATCGACATAAAAACTATGGGCTCTAAGCTTCCTGGCTGACTTTGGTTTAACTTCTTGACATTTCTAAAAGCAAAGTTAAGCTTTTTTTTAGTCAATGCTGTGCAAAAACACATATAAGGTTTAACCGATTTTGAACTCTTGTATGAGACATAACTTGCAAGTTTAGTGTCACGTATGCCTACATATTGTGTGCTTGTCATTATTTAAATAAGTATTAATAGTAGACCAGCTACTGTAATGAGGATGAATTTCCCCATGCTGTTCTTCCTCTTCATATCTGACATGCCTATATGTGAATGCTAGATTTTAGTCTGACTAGATTTGTATATGAAGGGATGAAATCAGACAAGTTGATGAGTGATATTTTTGAGTGACATAAAGAGTTAATATCTATACAGTTTACCCTCTGCTACTTGGGATTTTCAGATTTGTCATTACATTTCAACTACACCGTCTATTTTTGAGTTGAAAATGGTCCCTAAATAACCTTAATTGTTGTTTCCAGTTTATTATTTAGTGTTTTTTTTTTACCAAGGTAAGAAATGCTTGTTATTTCTATATGTGTAAAGGATGCATTGCAAAATCTGTTGTATTGTGACCAATTAAAGCGTGCAATAGCTGGGAAAATTTCTTAATTATGTAATCAACCTGCCACCTTCATACCTGACCTTTGTCACTATAATTAACCTGCACAGCCTGTTGACACTGTGAGGTTCTTCGCGTAAACACTGCGTGATAATATATCGACAGTGCAGTTTACCAGACAATTTCTGCACAATATTCTCATAAAAGGAAAGATATGTGCAAGCAGTGCAGGATAACTGTTAAAATGAGGTCATTTTACGACCATGGCAGGCGGGTTACATAATTGTAAGAAACTTATTTTTGGCGGAATCATGCTATATTTGGGGCCAATGCAGCAGTATGACCTTCAACAGTTGGAGTCATATACCACACTTTGGTATTTGTGGTTTAATGTTCAGTAACATAAAGATGACATAAAAGCAAATAGAGTGCAGTTAGCTGGAATTTTAGAAGATATTACATTTAATAAGCCGTCTAAGGACAATCCTGTGAAGAAACAGTCAAACTCACCATCCTCATCTGTTTCACAGACTGAATATTTTCCATCTGTCTTGTTGTTGCAGTCAGTTGGTGGGTGTATCTGTGAAAGAAATATCCAACACCTGGAAGATCAAGGAAGATTGAACATAACTAGCTGAATGAGATGAAAACATTGTACAATTAAAATAGTATATGACGTCAAAAGTCATATATTCAACATATTAATTACAAATGAAAGACTATTCAAAACTATTTTAAACCATATATATTTAGCTGTTATCTCAGCATGTTTCTATTGCGTGACATGTCAGGGTAATTGCTTACTATACAGAAAGTCATTGCATTTTTTGTACAGGAAAATGTTCATAAAATGATTGTCTAGTAATGTTTACCTTCAGTTACCTAAACTGTCTCCAAAAGGCCTTAGGGACCATAACTGTATACTTTAAATTAAGCATGTACTGGAATTCACATTTCGATTTCGTAATATAAACATTAGAGAATCAGTGTTGCTAGGTTAATTGGCTGCAGGTATTAAGGTGAAATAAATAATTGTGGAATATATTGATGCTCAAGTGATTAAAAAAATATAGTATTCAAGAGATACACATTTTCATTCCTCATATCCTTGAGTGGGATTTGTCTATTAAACCTACAGAGGTTATGGCACATAAGTTTCAAAGGTAAACATTTTGTGTGAGAGTAACAAACTTACAAAATCAATACGGGAATTATCTCTCAAAGTAATTTGGCATTGGTTCAATACATACCAAGGGTAGATGATGATAAATATAGGATATGAACAGAAAGTGGAAGGGTTTTCTAACGCGGGTTAAAATAGTACATAGCCAGAGACACGGAGGTCAAGGCGTTCGCAGCTACCACCCCCCTTTCCCCTCCTTAGTTTCTTCAAGACAGAAGACAACGGATATGTTTCACAGCCTTCTACCAATGATTCTCCTCATTGCAAACAGGGTTAAAAGGGTCTATTAACGGTATTGTGTATTGACCCCAAATATGAAACCTTTTCAAAAATGGTCAATTGCACACGGTCAAATTTCTTAAACTCTTCATATTGTTACCCTGAAGGTAATTTACCTCACTGGGACAATCAGACATCTTCTTTGTTTATTTAGGGTATAGATGGAGGGAAAAAACGTGACAAAAATATCATGTAGTGAGATGACCTTATTAGATATAGGCAAAGGTATTCGGGAAGTATCTAGAATACTACCATGAAATTCATCAGGTAGAAAAAAAGTAGAGGAGGGACACACTAGTAGCTAAGCCAAACAAGGGGCTGGGGAAGGCAGAGTATCCACTGGGAAAATTTAAAAATAAAATCAGGGCCACAAAGAAGTCTACCCTTAGGTTCCAGGTGGAAGCCAGATGGGACTACATTTCATAACCCAAATGATTCCCCAATTGAAAATATGGATAAACGGTTAACCGCTACATATTACAGTATCAACATTATACATTAAATACATAATGCACTGCTCATTTTAATTTTGCATTGGTTCACAATTTTCTTTCTTGGGCTAGAGGAGTGGTAAGGGTGGAGATTGAAGAAATAAATGTGACAATGGTATTTTGTAGTTTGTAACATTATTAAATATTGGTAAAGGTATAACAGAGGTTGTTTTTAATACTACAGCTGATATTTATTTATCCCTAAGGCAGAAAAACAGCATGGCAGGAATATGCCAAGAGGCTAAAACAAACAGGAGGGGTAGAGGCAGAGCATCTACAGGGAAAACATTATCTGGACCACCAAGAAGTCTACCCTCACCTTCCAAATGGAAGCCAGCTGGGGTACATTTCACAACTTCCAATGATCACCCCCCCCTCCCTCCCTCCCTGCTCCCCCCGTTGGAAACAGTGTAATATGGGGTCTATGTTAACCTCTTTACATTGAATATGCAGTTATCAAACTTAGACAACCAATAAAGGAAGCACTTCTTAATTTTATTATAACATGGTTCATGCATACTAGGGGATGGACAAGGGGGTAAAGATATAGATTAAAGGAAAAATGTGAAAAGATATTTGGGAATGGGTTAACATTATTACAAATCGGCAAAGTTATATTAGAGAAGTTTATCCAAGAATACTACCATGAAATTAAATCGGTTACACATGAAACAAGAAAGGCAGGGCATGGATATAGCATGTAGTTTGGCCAATCAAGTAGTGGGCGGCTAAGAGGGGGGATAAATCAGGACCACCAAAACAATATACCTGTAGCTTCCAAATGGTAGCCAGCTGGGGGAACATTTGATAGCCCACAATGAATCTCTGTGGCCCATTGCAAATATGAATAATTGGGGTCTATGCTAACCATCTACATAAATTGAATGTTGTCAATAACATAATAAGGCAATCTAAAAGAGAGGAAACGTTCAATTTAATCTTGCATTGGGTTTTCATACCAGGTTTGGAGAAGGGGTAGGGATAAGATTGAAGAGAAAGGGAGAGATTTTTTTGAGTGGGGGATCATTAATAAGTATGCTATGTTAATAGTGAAATGTCCAGCATTGCTACGTTTGAACCTTAATGCAGAGGTTACCCAGAGTAATGGAGGACAAAGCATCTCCCATCCTCTTGCCATTTGTTGCAAAACAGAAGCCAAGGGATAAGTTTTCCTAGCCCTCAATTTAGTAACAAAATTAGGCAATCGGCTCAATGTGGCCCCAGTTGATATCCGTTCGGCGTTCTACATCTACCCAAACTGCGTTATTGATAACTTGGTTATCTAGTGGGAACTTTGACCGAATATACTTGAGAGAGTATTTGAAGAAATTCTGAGCTGCATCTGTGAACTTTGTATATTCAATTTTACTTATATATCCCCCTCATTAATTAGTCTGGTTAAAGTGAACTTGGTTGTGCCACCTAGGAATATGTCCTTTGTGTTTCTGAAGATTGTTTCATCATCCAGGTCTAGTTCAGTGACAGATTGCACATGTTTCATGATTTGTGGCTGGACAATACGGTTCACCAATTTGCGACCCATACTGTCCATTGAATTTTTGAGGATGTGGGTTGTGGGTTCATCCCTCTGTTGCAGCAGATTGAAACTTGTAAACAGGGGCATTGCTGCTGCATAGAACAGCAGAGCAGGTTCTAACATGGGGTTTGAAAACCAGTCATCCAGTCTTTGGAATCTTGCAACAGCAATATGTTCACTTAAGAAATATGACTTTAGGCTTGGGTACTTCTTCATAATTCTTGACACAACGTTCAAGGGATAGCCATCTCACTGACAAGTGTTCCAAAATGGATTGATACTCCTGGTCACAAAACTCGAAGTACTCTAAGAGCTTTCCTTTGCGCATTAGTAACAGTCTATGCAAACGTTTTCTACATTATGCCCCAAAGTATCACTGAAATAGTCGTTGGCATGACTAGCAGCGATGTGGGCAAGATGATATGGGCACCCACCAACAAATATATGTGCATTTTTGTTCGTGAAGCGACCACATGACACATTTCTACCACAAGAAATACAATGGAACTGGTGCGGTTCATTCGATAATTGGGCCTGCGCACAACTCCAGTAGGGAGCTGTAACATTAGGCATGGCTGTTCGATCGCGGCACAAAAAAAGGTCTCCAATTGTAGTGGCGCTGATCACGGACGATTAGTGTGTTCTACGTGAGTAATCCATTATATCAATTTAAGTTTTTCTTCCATAATCCAAGTTAGAAATCCACAAAAACAATTCCCTCACAAAACGTCGGCAGTTATAATGATATTGTCCTTGATCGGTCGTATACAAATAGCCTACATGCGAACACTACTGTATTCAGGACTCGACCAAGCCCAACGTACAATAACAACCTTGCGCGAAGTCCGAGAACTTACAAAGCAGCCTGATGTTGGTTGAGAGTCCCGCACAACACTGTGTCAGTCGTAACGTGTTTGTAAACAATCAATCTATATTTAGATTACACTTATTACGCGAATAAGCATAGGACTAACTGCCAGATATGTCGCAAGTGATGAAACATTACAAAACCGGGAGAATAGATTATGAAACCGGGAGGCCAGGAGATTCGGGTAAAAACAGGGAGTCTCCCGGTAAAACCGAAAGAGTTGACGGGTCTGTAACCATAGGCTACCATCGCAGAAATAATGGCTAATCAATGACTTTGCAACTGCAGTTATAGCTGTTTCATTTCTCTTGATTTGGCAAGAATTCGAAAAAATAGATATGTGTATGCAATGATGAATTATATTCTTTTTCTTTTTTTTGCAATCTGCTACCGTCATGGTAAGATACTTTTCCTATGCTAAACTATGGAGAAAAGTTCACAATAAAAACCAATACAAACGTACAAAAGTGAACATACAATCCTAAAGTTTTTGCAATCAAACGAACTGATGCTATTCTGATTCTGCTAAATTTTGTTTATTCTAATTAAAGACAATAATGTGGGTTAAAATATGAATGAATTTGTTTGTACATAAAGCAATGGGAAGATTTATTTATATTTCACACATATGTGACCTTTGGAGCTAGTACTTCAGTTGATAACCCAGGAAACATATTTTCCCCATGCTTTAAATTCCTTTATTTCAATACAGTACTACAACAAGGATGACAAGTACGCATATAAACTAGATACACTTGGGATCTACAGTACATTCTTCTGTACTTTCCTATAACGAATGTAAACCTATCTATATGCTGCCAGATGAAATTAGCTAATAGGTAGCTCAGAGTAACTTTGTGATCAGCCTTGTCTCTAATACAGTCGACAAGGGTGTAATAGGAATAAGCTACTATATTCTTCAATTATGCTAGGCCATGTAAGTATAGGTCATTAATCCCTAGAAAAAAATGTTGAAAAAAGAAGTAATGTAGACCAAGGCCTAGAAGAAGTTTGAACGCATGTATTTAAACTTGCACGGCACTCGCAAGTCCGTTTTGAATCCAAAGGTCCATTATTATAATGAATGTAAACAAAGCATTGGTGTTATTACTAGTAGTCTCAAATTATGCATGCATATGTACACTTACACACTCCTCGAAACCAGTAATATACGCTTGCAGGAATGTGCCACGGACAAGTTGGGCGTAATAATGTAGAGTTGGTTTGTATTCAAACAGGACTTTCTGCCATTAGTTCTTGGTATAGCTCTATGGCACCACGTTCATTATAGAAGGCCCTGCTTATTCTCCGCAGCTGGGATAGAGTGATATCTGTACGGCCCTTCTCGTGTGCTCTGAGTGGAAATCCATAAGAGGCATTTCTGTAGCCCTTTCTTTAATCCCTGTTTCATTTATGTCTTGCCCTGGCTCCCCGCATGGACCATAGATCTTAAAGTGTTTGCTTGTAAGCGCCTCAGCGAGGTCCTGGATACGCACTCTGGCTGCGGGTGAGGAGGACTCGGGTATCGGTTGGGGCTCGTTAGTTACAGTTTCCTTCCTTTTGCTAATTGAATTATTCAGCTTTTTGGGCATCGTCAAATTCCCGACCACAGGTCCTGGCAGGGTCGCCAAATGCTGCGATTTACAGAACCTGACAGGAAAAGTAAATAAAGACAAGAATCAGTTATTGTTTGTGAGAGCTTCTGTTTGCAGGATTCATGCATCTCTATTACCCACTGTTGTTACCACCGTCCTGTTATCTCTTACTGTTAACAAAAATGAACTTATAAGTAGGAATACCATTGCTTTATCGAACGATCCTATTGCAGCTTGACTGTAAACTATTGTGGTAATTTTGGAATACTCCTTAGACAAGATCATACTACAACCACATTCAGGCGTAACCTCTGCATATGTATTAATGTTAACACATGATCTTTACCGGTCTGACCACTTGATCAACATTCATAACTTGCATCTCTCTGAAGACAACAAGTAACTGCTGCGGAATATGCACAATCCATGTCCTTGACAGCTCCACTGGAATTGCATCACAATGGTTAAATTTACTTGTTCGCGTGTTACTATATAGGATTGGACGTTACTCTTACAGTGCAGTGCTACACCTTTAAAACAAATTTCCAAAATGCAGGCTAAGAACATATAATTCAGTAAGGGACCCGAAGAGTAAAAGAATATTCTAAAATAATGCCCTTGGTGACACCTCACCATGAGGATGAAATCCCTCAAGCTAGTGTAAGTGACCCTTCATAACATTTAAACTGTCTTAATTTACTACATTGGCGATGGTCTAGCTACCGTAACAGCATTCCTAAGCAATATAAATATCATAACACTAAACATGTCATAGTACATGAGCATGACTAAATAACTGGAATAATCATGATAAAGTGTCAGTACGCTCCTTTTAACTGGTTCAGTTGCAATGGTAATCCACTAACTGAAACAATATCGTGACAATATATTTCCAATACTTTCATGTAAAAGGATAGCTGAATCATCTCTGGACTAAGCATACAACCTTAACTCCCTATACATTTATATCACCATAGCAACAATCTTTATCATAATGGACTATCATACATGGTCATAGCTGCCTGCTTCATTCTAAGTTCCGCTAGTAGCTATTAACTGACCATAAACCCATTGATATATTCTATGATCCTATAATTATAATAGGATGGTCCTGCCAATTACTTTTTTGCTTCTTACCAAGCATGCTACATGTGATCACATGGCCTGCTCTACAATGTGCAGTTCCAATGCATGACATCATTACTGTACATGAACCTGCTGAAATACGTCTGTGTTGGGCTGAGCCAATCTACAACTTTAAATCTTCATTTTACTTAAAAGCAATGTGATTGTGAAGTTTAACTGAAACTTTAGCCACCATAACACCTTATTTGAAGTAATTCAATACAAGTAAGAAAGAAACTCAACATAAATGACAGGAAAAGTATATAAAGACAAACATCATATCATTTTATGTTAGAGCACGTGTTTGCAGGATTTATGTATGTCCCTAACACACAAGGCCCAGCAACCCATCTAGACAGTTTGCATTCCAGACGGACGGAATCTTTGATTATTTACACGGAGGTTCTTCCAAATGAAAAACTGTCTGAAAACTAAGAATAGTTTGGTGAGGGGAAGTTTCATTGTATATTTTGTGTATTTTGTAGGCTTACCTGTTTTTGTTGACTTGCTACACGATATTTCGCTGAAGAAGTTAACTTTGATTTTCAGTAATTGAAATTTCAATACTCAAATGTTATTGTCTTCTGTAATAAAAGCAGAACTTCTCCACCGGCATTATAATCTAAGATTCTGGTGCGTCCAAATATTCCCTCCTTCAGGACTGGTGGTGGTATGGAAACAAATGCGGCTTGGATGGTTGTATGTTAGTAACAACGAGCCTTAAATCTCGCTATTACATGCAAAAGATATAACACACTGATAAACGAGTAAAGAACGAGCGCTGTGTAGATTTCGCAATATATTACTATAACCAGCCACGGTACAAACAATACATCGGCACGAAGCCCTCAATAATAGGTAGAAAACATGCACTTAACGATAATGGTTACAAACGAGGTCTCAATACCGAAGTAGAGTCCTATAACGATACGTACAAAAGTGTATAAAAGACGAATAAAAGACAGATACAAGTTCGACCACAATGGTCGGAGCCAGGGCTACTACCGAACCAAACGATTCAGATCGGGAGCGAAGACTGGTCACAAGTCTTGAGGTCTGCTTCAGCTGAGCTGGTGAGCAGGCATCACGTGACCTGTAATTATTACGTTATGTAGCCTACGACAAATAGAGGGCGACATATATGATGACCAACGGCATCACAATACATACTATGCACCGGTGTATATACCAACATGAACTATTATGAATTGCTTTTTTTTGTTTTGTTATATGGTTGTTATACATAGGCTTTTGCCACAGGTAGAATGGGAACAATTATCTCGTTCTCCAAAGGTGTGTATAAGAACGAAGAGCAAAGTCGTATTCCCACAAAAAGAAGGTTACCATACTTCATAGCCTCCTTCCCTCTATCCCTACAGCTCTAAAAACTTAACGAAGGGTAGAGCCTATATGGTGGTCAATAAGAGTCATACAATCATCAAATAAAAAAGTTCCGTGACTGATGTTAGCACCATTTTAAATATATACGCCTGAACGAAAGTTTTCTCATGGGTAGGGTATCTCCCTACCCTTAGAACCCTATCAGAACGAATATTACAAAATATTTGCCACCCCCTTGCTTAAAATCAAATTCCTAACAGGCAGCAGAGTCTTTATGGTGTTTTGAAAAGCCAAATGTCAAACCGTTCATTAAACTTAATATCCCTCAAGCATACAATATGAGCGGTTTGGGGAATTATCAGTTCCCCTCACAGCTTTCATTTACCGTTAATATTATTTGAAATGTTGATACTCTAGGAAGCAATTTCAATATATTACTACTAGAGGTTCGTTCTTTATTCATTTGAAGACGGTTCTTTTTTCAATTCCAGACTAAAGGTCAAAACAGTTTGCAACGTCTGTGTTCAAACACTGTATTTCTAAGGGGAACTGATTCTAAACAACTCCAGATATCTACGAAATTGCTTCTTGAAATTGCATCAAGTCACAACGTAAGTCACTTATATTTCAACACAGCCATAGAAATATTGCTATTTCAAGTTTATTACATCATTGTTATGTATTTAGATTATTTATTAGTTAAACTTTTTGTCTCTTTAAATGAAAACATA
>JAIPMN010167410.1:0-16208 GCA_020650975.1 Apostichopus californicus
CAATCACAAGAATCTTCTTGGAATACAACGTGAAAACAGTTTGCAGGAAAGAAAGTTTGGCCGTGTATCGTAATATAACACACTTCTCCCACCATATCAAGTATATTTTAAGGTGATTTTTACCAGAAGATATAGTTTTGGGGTGATTTTAAGGCTTAGGTGTCCGGAATTGGAAGTGTCCATGCTACCACTGATTAAATTTTAGTTAGCCCTAGCCTACGCCTAACTTTATCGTCGCCATACCTAATTTAGGGCCTAACTAACTGAACGGAAATATAAGAATTAGCCTACTGGAAGTTAGTCATAATACTAAGTTAGTCCGTGTAGTAGGCCTAGGCTAGGCCAGAAAATACACTTACTCTTTTCCGATCAAGCTTCGCAACTACTGGTCGACTTGTTTCTATATCTCCTCGAGATTTGAAGATACTTTCTCCAAATAGAGAAGGAACGGCATTGTCTTGTAGACGGCGAGCTGTTGGTGTTCCAAGTCGAAGTTGCGCGGATAGGCGATAGGAAACGAAACTTTAACTAGTGAAGAGCGCACTGCACACATAAGATTCGCTCGAAGGTCCAAGCCAATCTTTACTTAGGCAGCTAGGCTGGCTGAGTGCACTGGTACTAAGCTATCGCTGTATAGTGTTTGACGAACACAAAACCTTCTTGTACTGTTGTGCACCCATTCTCATATGATATTTTCTTTACTGTCCGTGACGTATTGTTTACGGCTTTGATCTCGGTTAGCATATTAGGCCTATTTAGTTTTGGTAACATTGGCGGTTCCCCCCGTGACGTCATTCTCTTACGGGATGAGCTTGGTTATTAACTTAATTAAAACAGCAAAGGAACAATCGTGGAACTCCAAATTTGGAGTATAGGGTTTTGATATGTAGCTTCTCAATTTGTGCAAGTTTGAAGGAAATCTGTTACGTGTCACTTGACCTTTAAGCTTTGCTTAAAAATCTGTTGAAGTACGGTAACCAATATTTTGATTTACAACATTAAAAAAAAAACATCATATTATTATATAATGAATTAATAACTATCCCTTTGATAGCCTGATGACATCCAGACTATTACAGAGATGTGTTCAGATGCTTTGGCCATCGATCAAAGAAGCAATAAATCAGTACAGAGGTCAGTCATAGAACTATTGGTGGAAGCATGCCAACGTGACGTAAGTACTCCTTAAACGGTTATATTGAATAAATCAATCAATACAAGTTAAAAGGTTCATATTTATAAACTCAAGAGAAAACAGTACCATAACACACAACATTAGTCATATAAATAAAGTGAGCATATTGTGATGATAAACAATAAAAACTCTTCTGTTGCTATCACATTTCTTTCATTAGAGAGAACCTTTTTTTGAACCTAAACTTACTTTGAGTGATAGATTACTTGAAACACGTAGCAGAAATAACTGATATGCGACACGAAATAAGGACAAACAGGTAATTCCTAATTTCATGAGCTTGATATGAAGTACTTAACTTACTATGCATCTGTAGCAGAGTGCTATTTTAGCCACTGTTACTATTTCTTCCCCATGTGGTCAAACCCCTCCAGTCGTATTGGTAACTATGTCATGTACATGGTTCATTGACTTCCTAATACAATGGATGTCTGTTGGGAGTAAGTAGTGGTTGTCTAGAGAGAGACAAGGAGTCTATCTCTGGCCTGACTGTTTATCTTGTATTTACTTTTCTTTCTTTTTTCCCCTTAATTAATCATTTTGGCTCAGATAACTTCTGAGCTTCCTGTTTTCACCCCTTAAGCATTCCTGCGCTCCCAATGTGTGTTTTGTGGTAACACCCCTTATGTTATACCTGTTAGGAAGCAGCATCTGGCTTCTCTCAACTGTAAAGGCAAAACAACTCTTCTTTGTTTGTGGTCATCGGCCACCCTAGAATTCTAAGGGTGAAGTTAAAATGTGTAAGGCATAAAAACCTACCTACATCCAATGGATGCATCTCTCATCTGCCGACACAAGCAGAGAGAAAGTTGAGACTATTTCATATGTCTTCATGTATTACTGCAAATTCTGATTATTCAGGTAAGCGTCTATTTTATACTTCTTGCAACTGCTTCCTAGGTTAGAGATATTAGTGTGACTGAGGCTTATTTAATTGCCATATACAGGTCCTTTAATACTTATTTTGCTATATTGTGTTTACCCCTGAAACTCCTTTTGAATGTGTTTCTATTAATTGTTTTACTATTTAAGTTGTGTTCTTTGCAAGTAACATTGCTGTATTATTGCTCAGTTTGCTATCGTAATGCTCACTAAATATAATCCCATAATATTTAGGTGTCACATGGCAATTGAGTATTCTTCTGTATTGAGTATTCTTGTGTATTTAGTACATGTGCTAGAGTACTGTACATATCTAGTTTGCAACATTGTATTGAGGCTTGTTAAGTGTGACATGTTAACATGGTGCACATTATTTTAATTAATATTCAATATGCTGTTAATTATTGTTAGTAGTGATCACCCAGGTCACTTTGTATACATAGCTAACAAGTTCTGCCATACCCCCGTTATGGCAGAAGCTTAACATTTTGTGGGTTAGAACTGCATACTTTGAGTCCCTGAGGACCTCTGTGCATGGTACCTTCCGTTACCATGGTAACAGAACCACAATGGGCAAAGATATATGTGCAGTATTGTTTATTTAGACTTTGGAGAGTTATATTAAGGCAGTTATTTGTATACCTGTACTCTTAAACTTGTATTGATATGTGTTGTATTAGTGATCTGCTAATTAGGCTGAGTTATAGCTGTGTCTAGGTCACTGCTTCATGAACTGTTAAATTGTTGTATTTTGCAAGATCATGTATAGGCCTGTCCCATTTACTGGCTTATTTGTACATAGCTTTTCTATTATCTTTATTATATTTTGTTTATCACTTTTGGTCTGCTGCTTGTGACAATAGGTCACAAGGCCATATGTCATTTCTAGATAGTTTAGCATATGCAGTTATGGTCACTATCTCCCTGCAGTGGTTGAGTTGTACATTACATGTATAGGGGTAGTGATGTACTGTTCATGGCTTTGTTTACTTATTATTTCTTTTAGTTATTGTTTATATTATTTTGCTTCTTTAAGTTATAAAGTGGGTCGACTATAGTTCGGTTAGTTTATTTTATCGATCTCTCATCTGCCGACACAAGCAGAGGCAACATCTTTACATCTCCTGAGAGAAAGTTGAAGACTATTTCATATGTCTTCATGTATTACTGCAAATTCTGATTATTCAGGTCTTACTATATGTACCCTGTATACACACTCTGTTGATGGCCTTGGGCCGGGTATCACTTATAGACGCCGGTCGTTCGTATAGACGCTGGTTGTACCGTACTACCTAGGGAAGGGGCTACTCCACCCAACGGTTCCCCGAACGGTCTAAAGACGCTGGATCGGAATGACAGCGATTATGTCCGATTGTAGTATTTTCTAGTTATATAGTCTCGTTAGTCGTAACGGACTACTACAAGAGAGAGAGTTTATAGTTTTTGATCAGTTTGAAGTTGTGGGAATGCTACAATGCATTTGTACCTACACAACTGAGATACAGTTGTTATTATTTGTGTTTATGATGACATGTGTTCATATACAAACCGTATAGTTAATAGTAGACCAGCACTGCTCCTTGGTGGTATGTGTCTTTGAGTTGTTGCTAGGCCTACTGAATATAGAAGCCAGTCGTTACCCTATCATAAATGTTTCTGCTTATTGATTTGTGTATGTTTTTTATTAATTTCTAAGCTTTCGTCCCTATTTTAGCTGACAATTAGAGTCATTGTAAACACCCCTAACCCCGCTGCTCCTATGTCGTAGGTACATGGCGAGTAGTCGTTACACATCGTTGAATATGCACATTAAAAGGATTACATAACTAACACATAATTAGCATATAATAATTGCTTACAGTATTAAATTATACAAATATCAGCATTAAAGACTATGAACCTACAAGGCGGAAAAGGTTAATAAATTGTGATATTTCTTTAAAGTAACATTTTGTTATTGTTAAAATTGGACATAAGAAAATACGAAACAAAACAGTAAACATAATGAAGTTAATAAACAACATATAACGAAATAAACCTCACTGTTATCTACCATCTAAACACAAATACATTTTGCAGTTTAATATCACCCCATGACCCTTCCCAACCTGAAAACAATACAATTTCTGCAAAACTAGCTTTACAAGTGAACAACATTGACAAACTATAGTTGTTAAAAAAGAAGGAATAAGTATACAAAAATTCAAAGCTCGTTAAAACTTACGATGTAAAATGATAAAGAGTCATATTTTTCAGTTCACTTTCATTCCTTTACTCATCTTCCGCCCACCAACTTCCAGCCATTTGAAATATGACATAGAACTTACTTTGAAGAAGACCATTTTAATCCCCTTCAGCAAAACTTATGACTAACGTTGGGGAAATATTTCTGACATATAACAAATTAAGACAAGACAGTTTTTTTTTGGCTTTCAGTGAGTCGTATTACGTTTCCATTATCGTGAACATATCATCATCACAATCACAACCCTATAGGTCCTCCTAATCACATGAATATATATTATAGATCACAGTGCAAACTTTAACTTGTTCCCGATAAATACTTTTTCAGGCACCACATAACCCTCACGAGTACAAACTATATACCTACACTCCGACGCCACTACACGTACCCCTTACCCTAAAGACGCACCTCTTTACCTCAACACACTTATTTTACTCTATCACAACAGTCGGTCCATACCTCGCTCACCCTCTCACACCCTTCAATCTCCCTAGTGAATTAACCAATACATCTACAATTGACACTGTTTATTTACTTTGAATAAATAAACAACACAATACAGAACAACAGTGCCACTACCAAAACTAAATTAACTTCATCTGTACTCTGTAATAAACCTAAACCTCGTGTTTTCTCTTTAAACTGTTTAAATATATAAATTAACCTGAAGTAATACGAAATGAAAAAGAAAATTTACCAACAAACTTAGCTTTTTGAAAAAAAGTAAACCACTAGTTAGAAAATAATCAACTCTTTATCAAAAGTATGAAAACATGCAAATTACATATAACTATTACTGTAATATTAACTTATTACCTCTATAAATCAATCCTGTAAATAAACATGATGATATTAATAATATGTTTTATTCATTATAGATTCCCATACACAGGGTGAGACTAAAATTATCCTTTCGTAATACTTATGAAAATGGGAACATTAGAATCCTCTCTGGTCTCTCTCTACCAATCCTAAAATCACTGGAGAGGATGAACATACAGACAGAGCCAAGGAGAAAAATGACTTTACGTGAAGTTAATGGAATATTAGACTATGTACAACACTGTCAAAGTTTCAAGAAACTGCGGTAAGTATAATAAACAATTATGTTAATAATATTAATGAAATAAAACAAAGAAAGTATCTTATAAAATAAAACAGGAATGCTCAAAACAGTTACAATTGAAGGGTGGCTATTTGGAATTTTATATTAAGTAATAACGAAACAAAAATAAACCTCAGTATTACGACCTAAAACAGTATATTACGTTATTGAAATTCGAAAACAAAACAATAATTATGAGTTAAAATTCAATGCGATGAGCTAAAGTAAAACATAATATTTAATTACAGTTAAAAATAAACGAGTATTGACAATACACAATAGGTTAAAATATCAGTATAAAGTAAAATAAATAGTGGAATAAGGTTTCTTTAAATTTCGACAATAAGAGTTGATCATCGACGCTTAAAGGAAGACACCTGATCGATGAGAGATATTGACGATTGAGACACCCAATGTATTTGATTAAACTAAATGATCAATTAAAATTGATCTGACACAATAAAAATAAAAGTCGTGAAAACGAAGTGAAATCAGTTGCTTTTTATTTTCAGACTGTTATTGAAAATATTTGGGATATTTTTTTTAACACGGAAAGAATGTGAAAACATACTAACAATTAACGCGCCTCCATCACAAATTCATGACATAATATTGTAACTTCATTGTTTCGTATTCTCCCATTGTTTTACTCATGTGTCTGATCCCAACACTGCTTCACGTAGGGTCCCTTCAACCCTACTCATACCTATCGTCTACCCCTATCTAGTACACCCCTCATACTCACTATCACACTGTACTCTGTTCTGTAAATCCATCCCTATTTCATGCACAGAAGTCATGATGTGCCTGTCACGACGCTCACAAGCGCCCTCACTTTTTAGGTACGTACAATATTACTATACTCCCTGGTATGTTGTCCGCCCAAAAAATAACACCATGAACAACCGAAAAGTTCTTCATAACACTGCAAGCACGCCACGCGCACTACAATACTACGTATCTACACTCCCTGTGTAGAACTATTATCAACGCATACACACACATACTAGGGAATGTGAACCTTGAATGATATTATCTTACGATCCAATTACATGCTTAACATTCCATCAGCTCCTCTGTATATTAATACGTGACCCGTCAAACACGTCGCATGCGTCGCATGACTAAAACCTGGCACCTAGCGTACACCTGTTTGTTACCATGGATAGGTCAGACTGTCGGACTGAAGGTCACTTTGACAAGTAACATAACTGTATCTCAGTTTGCAACAATGTTGTAGCCAGTGGATATAACCAGGGAGTTCTAATGGAATTCCCTGATATAACAGTAGTATGATTCAATTAAGGGACAGATAGAGCAACAAAAGAACAAGTTATCTATATATTATCTACTAACCGTTTTAGCGGCGAAGATTATACTTTAATAAATCATTAAAAAACAATGACGGATATAAGTTCTTTTCATCTCATAACATTGTCACAGTTATATGAAGGGACTTTGAGAAGCATGCGGCGGTACTTCGTCATATTATAAATATCGCCATATCGAAGAAATACAAGCACTATGAAACATACAAACAAAATCGCAAAAAACCTACTGCAATTAAACAATTATATATATTTGCGATGCGATATAATATTTACAAACTAGTTAACTAAAACGAACTTTCTTTTTATATGAGCTGCAAAGAAATCATTAAATTTATTTCGGTAAGTGTAAAGATTTATGTCCGCTCGTTTGAGACGTGATATTTTTGATGAGTTTAACATTTTTTGTGTTGAAAAAGTCATTAATTGATGTCATTATCTTTCTTTAGCAAAGTCATTATATTTTATGGCGACTGCATGCTTCCACAGAGACCCGTATACACGTATATGTATTGTGTGTTGCTTTTCCGTACACATTTATTCTATTACGTTTTAGACACACCGGGGCCATGTGTTTCAATAGATCAATGTAGATACTTTGTGTCATATGCATTTAACCTCTAGATGACGGTTATAAAGTTCTATAACACAATATTACATGACAGGACAGGACATTCTGATTGGTCTTCGAGAGGAGAATGAAAATTCATTCTGTTAATTGAAAACTGTAAATAGCATATTCTAACGATTAAAACAATGAGAAACGTGATGAAAACATTATTCATAACCTCAGTATTTTAAATTAAAACCTGCTTAGGAAAATTGACACAACAAATACTGCGTATGTAATGTAACTTGACTTTACAATCAATCTTGTATTTGCATTGATATTTAAAACTGTAGAATTATAGGATAGAGTGATACTAAGGGGAAACACAACACACATTCATTAACATATCTACATATTTCGTTTATGCTGAAAAAATACTTACTTTTTTTACTGAGGCAGTGCAAACTTTACAATTTATATAAATTGATCAAGTTTTCTATAGTAATGGCGCTATGGCAAGGATCTGATGTCATGATACTTCCCTCAACATTTACATGCCTGATTCAAACTGTTAAGATATCCGTAATGTTTATGATAATTGAATTAAAAATTGAGAGATCATGTTTAGTTAATCTTCTTAATAATAAGTAGACTGGAATATTTCTGTTGGGAATTTAATTTATATTTTGCAGTTGTCAGGTATAAGATTAGAATCGTTCTTCTAAGCTTATTATATTTAGTAATTCTTTCTTGACTTTTGATTACAGTCTAGCTGATTGTCAGCTGCCCTCACCTATATTCTTTGTTATCAAATTAATTTCAGGGGGGCGGATATAGAGGCAGGTGAATTGTAAATACTTGACCTAACCATCGGTTACTATTTCTATTAAAGCCCCTCATCATGTTGTAACTTAACGTCCATTAATTGAAAAACATTGAAACGACATTTACGGAAACATCAAAATCAAGTCAACGCACCGGTATAATTATCTCACTTATACCAAGCACTTATATCATCTGATTTTACGATATGCTTAACGATTGTTAATATCCAAACATAATAGTTTAAAACAAATCACCTTTATGTAAGGTCTCTTAATATTAATGATTTTCAATAAAAACTCATTTATCCCTGGTTACTTTGAGAAGAGTTTCTAATCGTCAAAATCATGTTCCCTCCTGAGAAAACATAAGCTTTACTACGTTAACCTTGTATGTATACAATTGTGATTTGATGAACACGCAGAGGTGTACAGATTATGAACATATGTCAACGGTTGGCCTTTGAAACCATAAAACGGCCATGGAAAAACACGCGGTTGTCACGTATGAAAGTTTAAACATGCATCCTACTATGTTACTGGAATTCATCACCATAATATGCTTGTTTTATCAGGGGTTTTTTTTTGGGGGGGGGGGGGTGGGTTGGAGTAATAGTTGCGGGGTTCAAAGTTGATGTCGAACATTCAGGAAACTTAAAAACCATTTCTGAAAATAAGAAAACATTCATTGCCTTGGCACTCTGTTTGTTGATAACAACAACTGAAGCTTTAGCACTGCCGTTTATTAGTGAAGCTATATTATTTAAAGTAAGTGCATCAATTATATTTTCTTTATCTTATCTACATTGAAAATGTTATTCAGACCGTTCCATGTGTAACTACGATAAAACAAAAGTAGGATGCACTGTGCACTCAGCGTGACTTAAAATAATCCAGAGCCAGGAGGTGAAGTTGATATAGTTATATGGTTATATATTTTTCAATCAGTTATACAAATTTCACTAGATTGGATATACTTAATCAAACTCTCCCTCTTCATTCCTCATACACCAACCAAAAAAGTGCAAGAAAATATAAGAGCAGGTAATGCATCTACATATACTCTAGTCAATAAGACATCCATTCACCTTCGTGGTCTGTTAAATTCTCAGCGCGTTGCTTGAATACGACATTGATGACTTTCTGCATATACATAGTAGGTAATATTAACCGACGTAGTTATACATTGTATAATCATGTTTTTTTATAAAAACAAATATGTTGCTATCATGTAATATTAAGACCATAGCAACCAAGACAACCGAAAAGCCAGATGTCATCGACAATTCAGCAGCACATTAGAAACACGTTGTTGAAAAATAAAATTTGCTATTTGTCTGTTTCCAGTCGTTTTATATCAATGATATACACCAGTTAATGGTTTCAAATGGTTATAACTTGACATTTATTAATGATATTATTTCCTGCGATACAGCTCACATTTACAACATTTATGTTAATAGTTAAAGTCTCAATACGTGTTTGCTGATGAATTTCGGAAATCAAAATTCCGAAGCAGAATCAATGTTTCTTATTCGAAATGCACTCTTACCAAATAAGTTCAATGTAGAAAAGCTGTCACAATCGAAAGACATTTATTTTCTTTTGCCCTTATGGCCGAAAAATTACCGTAAAATTTACCGTAAAATCACCGTGACCCCAGCATGTTCATTACACAAATTTAACCTATGTATACTCGTATCGTCTACTTGTTTTACCCAATTCCACGGAGAAAACGTCTGAAACTACCTATTTATTCATTGCAATGGAAGGAAATGACACAATTTAGCAAGCTAGAATTGGTAAGACCGAAAGAAAGATAATATTCAAGAGAAGGGATTTACACAGGCTAGTCACGAAAGTGAAAGGAGTCCTAGGCCTAACAGTCATAAACAAAACAGAGAGATCTGATTGGGGCATAATCTGTTGAGCAGGCTTGTAAATTTTGATTGACGTTTGTATAAATTACGGATTCGTTAATACATCTGGCGAATTTTATTCAGCTGAAAATGTTTAACGACTTTTAACTCAAAAAAAATAATGAATATTGCTCTGGAAATTGCATAGAACTGTGTTATTTTTACTGAGCTTGTAATGCAGTTAGCTTGAAAGGTCGAAGTTTAAATTTGGCAACAAAAGTACTGAAACTTTAACACAATGTTATTACAATATACAAGGTTCTGCTAATTTGTACATTATTGTCTCAACATGTGCTTGAACACTCGTCTGAAGATTGTATAAAACCCACAGTAAACCAAGGGGTTTGTGACTGAATTCATTGCCACGGTGAAAAATATCAAGACTAATTCCCCATGCTTTAATTATGTACCTCTTATGAGAAGAAAGAAAAACAAAGGAGACAAAAACAAACACTTTTTAGAAATTTAAAGAAGTTGACTTTTGTTAGTTTGATTTCATAGGAGGAAAATTGTCTACATGATTGTCTTTGATTACCAGTCGTTTGATGATTTTGTCCAGCGGATGATGATGTTAGGTTTGTTGATACAAGAATTACCGACACGTTGCTTGTTACAGGGTTATGTTGTCTCACTCTTTGGTTAATTGTGTACATTTCGGAAAGTCAGGACATAACACAATGGAATTATTACAAAACAACTACAAAATGTAATACTTAAAGTAGAAACTGTGTACATAATTCCAATGAAGTTATTCTCTTCGTAAAAGCAGGATTCATAACCGAAGAAACGTTCTGTTCCATACTAAGTAACGGAGACTGTCAAATTTAGAACTATATTAAAAATCCATAAATATGAGTAAATGTTGAACTCGTTTGGTAAAATAATCGACACAATATTAATTTGAAATCACAGTCTCTTAGGAAGCAAACGCGACGGCCAGTAGAGGTAATACAGGGCAGCAAATTCCCAAATCAGAATTGGGCCAAAATAGCCTAAATAGCTATTTGCAGCAATCCGTAATTTTCTGTTCTGTGTGATCGCGAAAGCAACGAGAGCATTACCAAAACAATAAAAATAAATCCTAAATTGCACATTTTAAGAGATATTTAAAGATAGGTGGTATCAGCAGACGCAAAATGGTTGGATCCAGTGTACTGTGTGTAGTCACATAGATTGGCTGATCGGTTGTTAAGTTTGTGTCAAATTGATCCATTTAAAAACCGGAAATCTCAACTATGTCGATAGCTCAAATAGATCGTTTTGAACAAAAGAATATTTGATTGGGATCATTACACTTTACGTAAATACAGCGGGTTTACAGATGTCCGTATTGGTGTTATTGAATTCTCAATAAGGTCGATAACTCAAAGTAACCGATTTTGAAATAATAACACGTTTAGATCATATCACATTACCAGGCGTCTCAAGCTAATTTTAGTCCCCTTTGCATCACCTTCACGTTAGGATCGAACGGTTTGTAATCGATTATTTATTTCAATAAATAAAATTGTTACTGACTGTTTTTCCATACCACGTGTACGAGGAATAACTTAACTTCGTTATTGTACATCTCTTGACTGTTGCATATACTCATTCATTAATTTTATAGACATTTGGGGGAAAATCAAAACAAATTGGAATAAAAATTGCCGCAATTTACGCCTTTCTCTACAAGTTTAAGTTGACTATGGATGCGTAGATCGTTCACCATTCTATTCCAGAAAATATATCACATCAAAGAGCAATATCTCATCTCTCATATGGTGCCATTTTTTACCTTTCACATGATTATTGCATTAAAACAAGTAAGAACAAGAGCCGAAGGGCACTGTGGTTCCTTGCGTAGGGGTATATGACAATACACATACTATTATCAAGCAAGATTGGGCTCAAATAGTACAAGTAATTGTGGTCCTACATGTACCCATAAAGTAACCAACACTGTAGCCAACACTTTTGTGATCACAAATTGTGATCGGATTTTTAATCAAAAGGCACTTTTGAGATCTAAATATGGCGTCGAAAATGTAAGAAATATAAGGTCACCTACGAGCGGGTCAACAGATATGATAACATTGGTTACCTCAGATGACATGACCATTAATTTTGAAAATGTTCCACCACCCCATTCACAACTTGTCCCAAAATAAAATGTCACACCTTGGCATTGGGATTTAGTTGCATTAAATGTCTAAAAATTAACTTTGAACTTGTATACATAACTTCACACACAAAGGTCACCAGGAGGTCAACCAATTGACATTTTTGATCGGTGAGACCTAAATGGAGCATCAAAACTGTAAAAATTCAAACATTTTTTCTTTGCCCATTTTCTCCCCCAAAAATACTATTTTTTAACATTAATTGACCTTTGGTGACCTTGGAACACATTACCGTTAAGTTTGAAAATATTCCCCTATACCATTTGCAACTTGTCCAAAAATATCAACCGTGTCATACCTTGGAACTAGGAGTTATTGCATTAAATGTCTGAAAATTAACTTTGACCTTGTATAACTTCGCACAGGAAGGTCACACGGGGGTCAACCCATTGACATTTATGATCAGAAGGTACCTTTAACATCTGAAAATAGCATCGAAACTGTAAAAATCCACAAAACACGAAAAGGTCACCAAAGGTCAAATTGAGGTCAAGGGTCACCCAGATGCAGGTCGACAATTGGATTACATTGAAGCAACTCCCAACCCTAACTGACATTTCGTTCTCAAGTTATCGCAAAAATACTAGGTTTTTATCATTAATTGACCTTTGGTGACCTCGGATCACATGACCGTTAAGTTTGAAAATATTCCCCTATACCATTTACAACTTGTCCAAAAATATCAACCGTGTCACACCTTGGAACTGGGAGTTATTGCATTAAATGTCTGAAAATTAACTTTGACCTCGTATAACTTCGCACACGAAGGTCATACGGGGTGTCAACCCATTGACATTTTTGATCGGGAGGTACCTTTGATATCCAAATATAGCATCAAACCAAACATTTTCTTTTTGCTCGTTTCCTCCCAAAATAAGCACATTTTTTCTAATGTGACCTTTGACCTTTTGACCTTCATTTCAGATGTAGTTTTATCTCCTGATTCCAAAAAACATAACGACAAGTCTGTACAGCCATCTTAACTCCGACCGAAAAACTTTGACCCCATATAACTTCGCACACGAAGGTCACACGGGGTCAACCTATTGACATTTATGATCAGAAGGTACCTTTGACATCTGAAAATAGCATCAAAACTGTAAAACTCCCTAAAAACACGTAAAGGTCACCAGAGGTCAAATTGAGGTTAAGGGTCACCCAGATGCAGGTCGACAATTGGATTACATTGAAGCAACTCCCAACCCTAACAGACAATTCGTTCTCAAGTTATCGCAAAAATACTAGTTTTTTAACATGAATTGACCTTTGGTGACCTTGGATCACATGACCGTTAAGTTTCAAAATGTTCCCCTAACCCGTTTACAACCTGTCCCAAAATATCAAATGTCGCACATTGGCACTGGGAGTTATTGCAGTTTTAATATTTTGGGTTTTTGGACCATAACTGACCTTTGGTGACCTTTGTGGGCACCAAAAACAATAGGGTTCATCTAGTCACTATGGGCCACCCACCCACCAAGTATGGTAATGATCGGTCATTCCCTTGTTGAGTTATCGTGCATACAAGCAAAGCGTCACACACACACACACTTACATACACACATACACACATACACACACACGCCAACCTGAATGCATAGGTTCCTTTGCTTTTAGCAAGGAACCAACAAGGAACCGTTTTCTTATTGTCCGTTAATTTAGTCTGTCCTTAGTGGCTGCTGGGGATCCACTTTCCCACCACAGCGTACCGTAAACATCAATGGCCAACGGCGCGTAACGTTGATGTATACACTATTGGCTGCTGTTAGTGGCTTCTCTTAATGGCTGCTACCTTCAAACAGGTACCAATCACGACCTAACAACTAACAGATAACAACGGTTCCGCTGTGAATGTATATGCTTATATTGGCGGTCTTGCCTCACTGACAACGTAACTTGGTAAGTTCACGATATCTGTATCGCTCTTTTCTTCAGATTGCATTAAATCAATATCTTTAAGTGTTTCTCCAGTGTATGTACATACTCTGATTTTAGCTGTACTTAGTACATAACCTGGAAAATACTCCTGATATAATGCCTCTCCAACTACGGTGAATGACGCCCTTTATAGTTCAAAACAAACCTGCTTACCCTCACTTCCAGTATTGCTGTTAATGTGTTGTAATGTAACTTCATTCCTCCATTATGATTTATTGTAAACATTCTTCCCGCGGTAGGTCATCACTTTCACTTTTGTCGTTCTTGGCATGCTAAACAGTCTGTGGTTAAAACGATTTTGTACTTTCATCAGTTTCATGTTTCACTTTTGAACTCTGATTGAACATAGACGCTGTTGACCTTTAACACTGCCGCGATATGATTGTTTATCTTTGAGCAATACGATTCAGTATGATTTCTTTTACCACAACGATAATGCTGTGCTTAAGGCCTACTCTCTTTATCCATATAGATTTGACATGGATTGGCTTTGCTTATACTTTGTGTACCGCTTGTTCATTCGTTGTCACAGTAATCTGTCTGCTAATTCTTGACTATCTTTGCCGTGATTACAAGCTAATTCTGCTCCAATCGCGAACTCTAGAGCTCTCGTTAATGTTGGAATTCGATTGCAATATGGTTTGTATTTGACCATTGTGTAATTGCACGAACCAGTAATATGTCATCTAGTGATTGATCAAAGTTACAGGTGTCAGCTAATGCATGTCAATCCAACATGAAAATTGCTACTGTCTCGGTACACTTTCTATAAAGGTTGTTGAATTTAAGCCTTTACTCTATTTCGGATGATGGAGGATCGTAATGATTTGTCATTAGCTCAACCAGTTAGGCAAATGTATTTTCCCCACCAGTCCAAATTTATGCTTAATATTGGTATTTGTGACCCCGAATCCCCAAAAAACTCACCCCCCCCCCTTTCCCCCAAATTTGAAAATCCAACGGAAATTTTGGAAGGGGGAATTCCACTCAATAAATTATAATCATAGTGCCAACACTGGATCTGAATACTAAGAATCATTATCAGAGTCCAATTATGTTATGATCCGAATATGAGCTATATTGTCCGAGTACGATACAATTGAGTCCGAGTACCGAGAGCAAGTACTTTTATATCTGAGTACTTGTGGAGTATTTTCCAATACTGTTGAATAATTAAACTGCAGCATTGCGAGGTACGACTATGCATTCCCTGGATTATTAATATCTACACAGACTTATACTAGAACACAAAAGCAGCTCTAGAGATATTCCCTATTACCTTCTTTAGGATATTTGGAAAAGTACTAGCATTCCGAGTACTTATGATAATGAGTACTTATGATACAAGTATGGGTACTTTGTCATCCGATACCGAGTACTTTAACATCCGAGTACAAATACTAACGGTCGAGTACTTGCAAATCAGTACTCTAGTATAACTCGAGTATCGACTACTTTGCAAGCATTACAACACTGGTGATGTGCCCACTTGCTTCTTGCAAAGTTATTCAGAAAGTTTGGTAGTCAACGACTACATTTAACATTGAAAGTGTTTAGATTTGAACACCAAAGTAAAAACCAGGCTGCAACAGCCTTTGAACACATTGATCTTAAGCATTTATGTTAAACATAAGTGTTTAAGCCTTTGCTTCGCAGTGCAGTTTTGTATATATTTGTGTATTATTATTTCTTGCATTATATTTTTGTTCTCTAAGTGCTGCGATGTGGATGGAGCAGCACTAAATGTGCCTTATGTATGTGTTTGTCTACTGTGTCATACAGTATGTGTCTGTATATACGTATGCAACATAACAAGTGTGTTTAAATGCAAAAGCACATTCGATGGTGTTTAAAAATAAACATATGTAGGCATTTATAACAGTTCAGCTTTTGAACACCAACTTGTGTTTATATTGTAACACAAATTTAAAATAATTCATATAAAGTGTAAATATGTTTCGACTGTTTGTATGTGTAAAATACATATATTTAAACTGCATTTTACATTAATCTTGATAGAAATATTGGTGCACAGGTAGGTTCTTTATTGATAAAATGCAATT
>JAIPMN010168862.1:0-10090 GCA_020650975.1 Apostichopus californicus
GGGGTGCTTGGGAAGAAGCTAGAAGGGGTACTCTGATTCTTTGGTACTGTATGGATCATGTATCTCTAAGGATAGTAATTAAAGAAGTTTTATGATATCATATATATTTATGGTATTCCTTTAGTTTGTATTGCATAAGCTCTAGTTCAACACAACATGTGAGAAAAACAAAATATTATTCCAAATACATGTACAGGTAGTTTCCATATGCATGGTTAACTGTACCGGCGGAGACGGTAGATTTAAATTTGTTTCTCCCAGTATCTTCAGTAGAAGCGGAAAAATTTAATGAAAACCTTGAGTTGTCAATTACGGAGCTTTCATTAGCATGGAAACAGACAAACAAATCCTGAGTAGGTCATTGGATGGTTCATCGATTGGCTGTGATTGGTGGGCTATCTTTGAGTATTAGAGTGTGTTTGATTCTCGAAGGTTAGAGAGACGCTCACTGCAATTTATTCTGGCTGCGGTGGATTTTGCTAGAGAATATTACTTCCTAAATACTATTTTATTCCTTATATTTACATAAGAAACATTGAGATTGTTTGAGTCAGGGTTCTTGTTAGCTTTCATATGGCTTAATCTAATCTATTATCTGCATGGGGGCGGGATAAATTTTTGCCAGAATCAAATGGACTACTTAATGTAGTGTTATTTGTAAGTAATAATCAATGGGTTAAACATGACATACTGTAGGATGTGGGTATCTTCATGTTGTCAGTTACCATCATGGTCAGCATCTGTTAAAGCAGATTACAGTGAACTTTTCCAACTCTGTTTGGTAAAATAATATTGTAATTTACCTACTTTATGTGTACAGTGGACTTTACCAACTCTATTTGGTAATTATAATGTAGTAATTATGTACCTATGTGTACAGTGTACAGTAATTATAATACTCTTTATTAAGGTGTGGATTGAATCACTGCACCTGCTGAAAACCACATCAGCTATTATACATAGACCTGTGTTGTCATAGTTACCAATACCACTTTTTGGTTGTCATAATAATTATTATCCTTGTTGATTTATGGTCAGTTGGACTTTCTATGGATGATGTTGAGTTTATAGCTGTTATTGCAAATTTAAGCACTGCATCTTGGGTCAGTTGAGTTGATATTTCAGATTTTTAATCAAAACGATAAATTATTATATGTACAAGATTTGTTTGAACAATGCAGGGTGCAATTTTATTTCATGTGTTAGTTTTCTTTGGGACAGATTTGATGTTCCTACTGTAGGACCTTCTGTTAAACATACATTGAAGGTATCTAGCTTTTTTAAAAACTCTGGGTATCACTGTTACATGCAGAATCAACAAGGATTCATTTGGCAACTGTATTTGAAAAGTTTAGCCTTTCTCATGCAGATTTCAACAAGATAAATATATGTAAGTAGTAATGACAGGGCTTTGAAGACACATTGACTTTGTCATTTCTGGTTATTTCTGAATATTGGCTAACACTTTCATTCATATGAACACCAAACCTGATATGGATCCCCAGTTTACAGAAAGACTTGCAGGATGTAATAACCACTACAAACAGGTTTAATATGCAGACATTATGGATGCCTTGTTGTGAATGATTACCGGTGCTACAAGTCATAGTCCAACATTGCAGAAAGATTTGATTGCTGATCAATTGTGATCAATTTCAACATCATCTATCAAATAAGGTGACCAGACGTCCTCGATTTCCGGTGACATAAATTCCGGGGACATGAATTCCCTGGATTTCATGCCCCGTCCCCGGTTTAAAAGTGTCCTAGGAACGTCCTTGAATTTTAAGAAAGGCGCAGAGTTATTACGTCCGTAGGAAGAACTTTGACATAAGCTTTGACTCTTTTTCAGAGAAACTTCAAGCAGTAGGGTACGGTAGTGTAGGGTAGGGTAGTGTAGGGTAGGGAAGTGTAGGGTGACTCATGTCCCCCAATTTCCTGGCAAAAATGTGATCATCTTACTATATAGTACAATATTTAATATGTGTTAAATTTGTGGTATGCTCATTGGAGCTTGATACACCTCAGCTCAGACTCCCTAATTCATTGTTACAGTATATAACTTTGAATAAAATATTAAACCCCCACCCCATTATCTTCATCTAAGAGAGCAAAATCTGTTTAAAAACAAACTGTAGCTTATCTTCTGCAAAAGTCCTATCTCTGAAGCTGTTGCTAGGGTCAAAGTATCAGCCCCCCCCGCCCCCCTACTTTTGACACATTTATCGTCATGTTTACAGTGGAGCACTTGACCGTGGAAAATCCATCACTTTTTTGTCCTCAATAAAGTAGTAATGCGATGTGAACACCTTTTCACAGGTCATTAAATTCTCACTATATTTTCCCTATAAATAGTAACAGTCTCCTTTGCTTGTGACTTGATGTATTATTGAAAGCAGACTGTGATAGTGGTTTTATTATTGAGTTATGTAAACACTTCAATATTAATTTCTGGCCATAAATCTTCCGATTATTAATTTATTACACAAGATCTTCTGCTGACCAGAATTCAGTTTACTATAAATGGGACAGGGGGAAATATTTCAAAATGCTGATGCAACGTAAGAAACTTCTGTAGAGGGAGTTCATTTGCTGCTACAGTATAGGATCTCCACTGTTAATCTCATTATTAAGACTCTTGTAGGTTATAATGCTTTCTTCCACATAATTCTTATGATCGATTTAGAGTGAAACTATTTTCAAAATTAAATTTAAGCAGGAATCAACACAAGCCAGTAAAGGCAGACATGATCCTTATATAAATGTAAGGTTTCTCTTTTTCAATGTCAGCAATATTTGGAAGATTATTTTTAACGTACATTGTAATATTGGAAATATATATATATATTGCCCTAATTTTCTTTGTTCTCTACAGCTTTTAATCTGGGATCCATCTTGAAGAATGAGACCGAATTCAGAGAATTCTTAAAGAACAATTTATCCATGTCAGATTCAGATGCAGACCAAATTATCAACCATCAAATGAATACACCAGAGGTAAGGATATATCCAAGTAGCAAAGCTTGGACCCACTGGAGGTGCAAGCGGGTGCCAACCAGCTAGGTCATTACGGGCATATAAAATATTATAGATTGATTTATGACCACGAATATGATTCCGGTAGCACAGGACCCACTGGAGGTGCAGGTGGGTGCTAGCTATATACTAGGTAATTACAGGCATAGTATAGATTGATGTAGAACCACCGATATGTTACTGGTAGCACTGGGCCCACTGGAGGGGCAGGTGGGTGCCAACTAGCTAGCTAATTTACGGGCATATAAATAGTATAGATTGTTTTTGGACCTTTGACTTTACAGCCGTTTGAAGATAGCTTCATTGCACTATAGATACCTTATGAATGTGAACTATGTAAACGTGCATTACGATATTAAAGTGGGCTGTGGTAGAGGCAAGTGGTGATACGGTTGAGTGCTTTTGATAAATTAGGCTGCTCCATTATTTGGTTTCTATCAAAGCAAGAAATAAAACTTAAAAAAAAAAAAAAAAAAAAAGAGAAAAGGAACCATGAGCATTTTACCACACAGTTAAATTGTTTGTTCTGTACAGCATGTTTGGGTTTTTCCCCCCTATTAGTTTAATTTGCATAACTTCAATGAGTTAATTAATATGATAGCATAGGCCTGGTATACATGTAAAGTAAAATATGAAACTGATATTTAGAGCTAACTAGACATGAGTGATATCATTTAGCGGTTGCAACATCTTCGACAAGGCTGGGCAAAGTGCGACCTGCGGGGTGCATGGGACCCCTCAGGAATATATTCTGTGGCCAGCGTGGAGGTTTGAAAAACCTTAGTGCGGCCTGCACACCCTGATGACAAGGAAAAATATAAAAATATGTATCCTTTTTGGGAGTTGGCATAGGATATTTATTTCAGCATAACAGATGGACTTGGACTTATACACAGACGTGTTTGATCTTTTATAATTTTACCATATATAATGTAATATTTCCTTCTCACAGAGGTAGACCTCCATCCTTCAATGTTGTGGCTTTGGGGTACAAAATGTCTCTGTGGCTCTCAAGGTCCATTACATGTCCACCCCTTGATCTAGAAGGTTCAAGTCCAGCCCTCGATCTGGGAGGTTCAAGTCCAGCCCTTGATCTAGGAGGTTCAAGTCCACTCCTTGATCTAGGAGGTTCAAGTCCAGCCCTTGATCTAGGAGGTTCAAGTCCACTCCTTGATCTAGGAGGTTCAAGTCCACTCCTTGATCTAGGAGGTTCAAGTCCACTCCTTGATCTAGGAGGTTCAAGTCTACTCCTTGATCTAGGAGGTTCAAGTCCAGCCCTCGATCTAGGAGGTTCAAGTCCACTCCTTGATCTAGCAGGTTCATGTGGTGACATGTTGCAAGTAAATGCAAGTAAAATGGACGCTTGTTTACCACTGGAGTAAATCGTTAGTTATTAGGTCACCCTTTTCAGCGGAATGTGTTACATCTTAATAATAAGACGTATCTTTAAGAGGCTGCATTCGTTACCATACAGTGCATGGTGTGTGCGATATAGGGTGGCTAGCCAATCTTGTGGCTTTCAGGGGCAAGATCTCTCTCACGGAGAGATCAACCTGGTAAAAACAGCTTGCTCATCATCGTTGCATCATACGGCCACTCGAGTGAGTCGATTTTATGCAGTAAAATGAAAAATGATTGATTTGGAGAGAAGACAGATACTTTTGCACACTTCAAAAAACACAACAAAAGATACAAAACTAAAGACATTTGAAGCACCCTCACTTTTAGTCACTGATATTAAAATGAGGATTCAACTAGATTGTCATGTGTAAAAAAATGTCGAAAGTACAGTGAAAACTGATTTACGCCATTAAGTTTAATTGATTGTAGATGGGTCAAATTAACGTTCTATCTTACTGTTTTGAAGGGCGGAGTCCTATTTACACGTAGGCTACAGTGTTGTTAATTACATATTGCACTATACTGGCGTATCCAAATATATGTGTTACACACTAGGCAGAAATATATCACACAAACTGAAACATTGTAATTGTTCCTACCTTACATTGATTGTAAAAATTGCATACATGTATTCATCTTATGGGGATCCAAGTTGAAAAAGATATTGAATCATCAGCAATATATATGAACAATTTTTCTCTGAGTGCAGTTTATATCTTAGTAGTTGTTGAGGTCAGAGGTCAAGGATATCAAGATAATTTGTTTGAAAAAGAAGATTCCAACACCCCCTCCCCCTGCGCCGGCCAAAGATAATTAACTACAGTATATATGGTTTCTTTCTTCAATGTGCAGTGCAATAGAGTCGTGATAGTTTGCTTGATAACGAGAAGTCGATATTTGAAATTATGCAATTTCGAAAAAGGGAAGGTTTCAACTTTGAAGAAGTCATAGTACTTTTAGAAGTGTAGTACTGTTAAAGGAAGATTTTTTTTCCTTTCAAATTAAGCTGTTCTCAAGGTTTTTTGAGTAAATCTTAATTAGGTATTTATAAAGGTAATGAGCTTCTTAATTTATTAATTAAATGTGCATATAAAACAAAGTCCATTAGAAATCCATTACTGGAGACAGACATTTCCATACATACTGTATATATAGTTGGGTTTGATATTCTGGATGTAATAAACTTGGATTCTCATAATTACCTTATTTCATAAATATTTGAGAACTTGTAACTGGTGAAGGTGCACGGTGGTGTAATTTATGACATTCACTGTAAATCATGTCTAGGTCAAAGTTTGTGGTGACATAATATCTTCCATATATATACACACAGATCTATGTGTCTTTTCGTCACGCAAATGGTATTCTCAGTGTGGTTTCAGTTCTGCAAAAGGATACTGTATTAGTAAATATTGATATACCATTAACGACATTCTAGCTATAATAAATGCAAAGTGAGTATTCAAAATTTAGCCTAATGTAAGTCTATCATACGGTCTGCATAGTTTAGCAGAATCTGAAGGAAACTAGCCAATAGATTGTGACTCGGCAGATACTGTTTCTCATTAGCATAAAGAAAAAGTAGATAAAAGTTTGTAGGATTTGACTTGGATCAAATTGCACAAGTTAATAATCCTTCAAATATAGTGGAACAAAGAGAAATAATTTTTATTGACATATCGGACACAGCTTTTAGCTATTTTGGGATCCTAAACTGATGTTGATTCTTTTTGTCTTCTCGTCTGTCATGTTCATGTTGATAATATTTACATACATGTCTATATTGTAATTCATTAAGTACAAGTAAGTTGTGGCTCCACCAGTAGACAAGTTGGAACATTGATTGTAACCAGATTGTATATGCTGTTAACCTACTAATACATAATACATGCTAAATACATAGACATTTAATCATCGGGAGTGGTTCATAGCAGACGATGAGTCAGCTGCATACAGACCAGGCAGGTATGCTAATATTACGATACATTCAACTAAACAAACACATAGTGTGAACAGTTTGCTCATTACGGCAAGTGAAACCCCCTCCGCGGGGATTAGAGCAGTCAGTTCTTTTGTGTGGTATGTAGCAGGGCCAAAACAATTGGCATCTTCCCATTGTAGTGGATGCCAGCATGCATTTCCCGGCTCAGCCTAAACTCTTCAAGAGGTATTTATTGATCCACTAATCAACAAGTTACATGCCTGGATAGTTCTAGATTTGTGAAAGTTGTTGTGGTTCAATACAGTATACTCTAATCCATGTTAAAACATTTATTCATTAAGTTTTAGGCAGTATACAGTTTGTACATATTTCCAACCATGAACTGAGAGTAAGATTTAAAACAACATCAATACAGTTTAATAATTTATAGAGGACCTGATGTTTACATCAGTAGCATCTTGTTAAGAGGCGGGCTAACTTTTATAGTATTCGGACTAAAGTCTACAGTATACGGACTAACATCTACAGTATACGAACTAACATCTACAGTATACGCACTAACATCTACAGTATACGGACTAACATCTACAGTATACGGACTAACATCTACAGTATACAGACTACTGTCTACAGTTGATGGACTAACGTCTGCAGTAGACGGACTAACATCTACAGTAGACAGACTAACATCAGCAGTAGACAGACTAACATCTGCAGTAGACGGACTAACATCTGCAGTAGACGGACTAACGTCTACAGTATACGGACTAACGTCTGCAGTATACGGAATAACGTCTGCAGTATATGGACTAACATCTACAGTATACGGACTAACATCTACAGTATACGGACCAACGTCTGTTGTATACGGGCTAACATCTGCAGTATACGGACTAACATCTACAGTAGATGGACTAACATCTACAGCACACAGACTATCATCTACAGTATACGGACTATCATCTACAGTATACACAGGCGTTTTTCAAGTAGTTTGTTTAGCAATCTTTATAACTCTCTTTTATATGGTACTGAGAATGAACTCAACGTTGTACATGGAACAAGTTAGACGACACTTAAGTCTATATAATATAATATAAACTAGATTGATGACTAATCTGCCATCTTGTACTGTAGTACATTAGAAGTTCAATAAACGTGTATACTCTCTTCCATATGGTTCTGAGCATGCATGCACTTATAGTACATTGTACATGTTTAATGACACTAAAGTCTATAAAACAGACACCACGATTGATGAAGTATTCTGCCATCTTGTAATACAGTAGAATATATTAAACAAAATACACATGCCGGAATTGCTTCTAACATAGTGAAGATTTGCTGAATCCCTATGATAGTCATAACTGCAGGCAGCGAGCTGTATGTCTACCCAGCTCGGTGTTTGAAAGTTTGTACTCATCTACAGGAATGGTTTATGAATAAAACCAGACATTTGAATTATGAAATAGACTACCTGTAACTCTCAAAGCTGTTCCCAGCATGCAGCTGAAATTTGTTTTGTTTTGATGTGTGTGTGCAATTATGAATCTTCAAGGATCGACGTAATGAGTATGAAATGGAAAAATGATGGCCATGTGACCATGTCTTTACAGAATTACAAATCATGAGAAAGACGGTAGTCAGTACAGCTTATATAAGGTGCGTCAGATGTAGAAAGTCTTCATTAGTTGAGTTGTTCTGAAGTGGATATTAATGAGCAAAGGTTTTGTTTTTGTTTTTTTAGATTCAGTAATATATGTTTGAGTGAATGAAATTAGGATGCAAGTTTATTGGAAGGGGGCTGAGCACGAACAAGTTTATTTTGTCTGAGTTGAGGATCTATTGAGATGTTTGTAATGGATGCCTGCCCATTCAATGCATTTCGTTTCTGCCCATGACAGGAAGCAAGTCCAATGGTTTTTAAGGGAGCTACTGTAAATGAGACCATTTATTTTACTTTTAGAACTCATGTTCCTCTTTGGGTCAATGAATTTTGAGCAACTTTTACAAACTTACAGCAGGTTAGAGAAGTTACATCGTTTGCATATGAAAATATTTTCATTCTTCATCCGCCTTCATTCCCCTCCACTCACCATCCTCTTCTCTCAGTTTACCTCACTCCCTCCTCCCCTCTCCCTTCTCTCTCTCTCTCTTCTCTCTCCCCGCTTTCCCTCACTCTCCCCCTCCTTTCCTCCTTTCCCCCTCCCCTCTCCCCTCCTCTCTCCCCTTTCCCCTCTCCCCTCTCCCCCTCCTTTCACCCCTCTCCCCCTCCTCTCACCCCCTTCTCTCACCCCTCTCTCTCCCCTTCCCTCCTTCCCCCTCTCTTTCCTCCCACCTTCCCCCTCCTCTCACCCATCTCTTTCCTCTCCTCACTCCCTTCCCCTATCTTATCTTCCACCTTCCCTCCCCTCTCCCCCTCCTTCCCACCCACCCCCTCTCTCCCTCCTCTCTCCCCCCTCCCTTGTCGTCATTCATTGTTCTGTCACTGCTGTAGGGTACTTTCATTCTACAAGATGATAAATGATGCCTGTTTAATCCCCTGTCTTTTTGCCATACTACAGGTCTATAAGATACTGTACGGCTCTGAACCAAGGAATGTATCTGAGGATGACGGTAGCGCTCACAAATACACAGATTACCAAGAGTTCATCAACAGAAGGTTTGGCGGACTCAATCATGGGGCCCTGTACAGACACGAATCTAAGAGCAGTATTTACAGTGTAACGGGGGTCCTTGGCATACTGTCCGGGACCCCAGTAGGTGGGCCAAAATCTGGATCATCCGAAGGGGAAGACAGTCTCTCAGAAGGGCTCGTCAACAGCTTTGAGGTAAGTATAGCAGTAGCAGATGGGGTGTTCACAGGGGTAGACCTTTCACTGCATATTGAAGAATATGTCTGTTAATACCTTGACCTGTGAAAGATGGCTTTTGGCAGAACTTTGTCTTGATATGTAATCCGAGAAAAAGGAAAAATTTGTGTGTAAAATTGCTATTGATAAATATTCTAAATTTATCAAGATATGTATGCATATAAAATAAGGCATGTGGGAATGATCCTTTATGGCTAAATTGATGATGACTGTGGTACTTCAGTGCAGACTAAACTGATAATGTAAATCCATTTTCCCTTATGAATTCTAATAAACTCAACCTAAACTTTTTTTAATGTGATATGGACAATAAAAGTACTCCCGGATGACATTTGAACACCATTCGTCCATTTCAAGTTTGAAATGGATTGTAAACATGTCATTTGACAAGATCATGAAGAGTTAGATTTTTTCCTCTTTTAAGGTTTGTGTTGCATCTGAGTAACTGAACTAATGGTCTGTGTATTTGACTATTAGGCCAGTCACCTAAATTGATGAACCACACTTGTTTAAAAGGCTCATTTCTCAATTTGAAGCAAAATTTGTATAGAAATACAGCCTGGACTGGTAGCAGTGTATTGATTTTTTTTTTAAATAACAGCTACAACATATAAAACTTAAATTTTTTGCCTATGTATACTGTACATTAATATCATACATGAATAGTTATTACATATATATATATAGAGTGAATTCCATAAGGCGTTGTGGACAGTCTGACTTTTTGACCCCTTAATGGTTTAGCCCCTATCTACCTCTCTGAATTAATACATAAATACAAGCCTACTCGATCTCTACGCTCAGAATCCAAGTCCTTACTTACCAAACCTGTCATTAA
>JAIPMN010169687.1:0-12107 GCA_020650975.1 Apostichopus californicus
GTAATGCAATCATTGACCGTTGATGAACCGACTGGTCAGTTGATCTAACAACTCATCTTAGAGTGTTTCCTAATGTTGGTGTAAGTAATACGATAGAAATTAATATTGGCGTTTTGATTGGAATATTAAATGTTAAATATATTACGCTTATTGGTGTATACTTGGTTTCATTTTCGTTCCTGCATTAGAATCCATATGTTAAATCAATTCAATTAACATTTCGTTTCTTTATTTTTCTCAATGGTGTAAGAGTAGAGGACGAATAACTATAGGACTACTATGTGAATCGGTGCTTTTACTTCCTAAACCCAAAGGCCTAAATCACATGGATGTTTCATGGAACGCGTAGTTTATGTATTTTAAATAAGTTTAAGATACGCCTTAAGTAAAAGAAAACGGAGTTGCAAACAAGAAATGTGGTATGACGCTTTAGAAATATCAAAGTTATATGAACATGAATATAGACTACACACATACGTCAAGCAAGGATCTAACCATTGAATCACGTAAAAAAAACGAGATGTTGTAATGTAGTTGCGAGAGTACGTTTTAGATGACAAGTGTGGGCCATTTTACATTGCCTTACAACTCATGTGTTTTTCACTATACAATCATGTGACAATCAATACTGACGTTTGAAGTTGACACCACCACATTAGAGTGAATGACATTCCTACCAAAACAATGTTTCTAAGTAAAGAACGCCGTGTAGACGGGGACGAGATTAATCATAATAATTTATTCTTATATAGCGCTTTACATCAAAGAATGATCTCAAAGCACTTCACAAAATCACATTAGATTAGTCGTTGATTGATAAAGTCGTCGGTAATATGTTCTTACATGATCCATCCTCCTCCCCCTCCCAGTCCCTGAATCAAACGAGTAAGACTACTGTCACTGTAGTCACTAAGAAATCGTTAAGCTGTCGCAGGTGATGCTGCAAAACTAAACAACATTGCCTACCTTCTATAGTCAGTGGGTCTGAATACTTCTTTCTGACAGGGGTACTTTGTTTATCAGATGCTCGGAAGTTTGTGTTTGTTGAAGATAATGCTGCGGGGGTCTCACGGTGTGGAATACTCTCAAATTGTGATGCAGATGCTTCACTTTGAAATGGTTGTCTTGGTGACGACGCATCCTTCAGTTCAGGTGTTTTTGAGTTCCGATTAGCTCCTGGTGCTGTGTCTGTTTTAATTCCTCTCTTCGAGCCTTTCTTCTTTGAACTTCTATTTCCCATCTTCTTACCTTGAATAAGTAACGGAAGAAACTTAATCAAAATCGATATAGCCTAATGAAAGATATACAGCTCATTAATTTGTAAATAGCTCATACACTATATATATGTTTATCAACTAAACCACGTAAAAACGAACTCGAAAAAGGAGCTTAAAATATTAAAACTAACGAACTCAAACTAACTAAAAGCAACCATAATGCACCGAAGAGCACGTTGGAAATCAATAATAATAATAATAATAATGGTCAGGCACTTATTTTTAAGCAACCAAGAATGTGGGAGAAGCCTGACGGATTCAGCACTTCTATTTAAATTTGGAATCTTTTCAATCTAGAAAGTCATTTCAGATGGGACCCTAGATTGCTCGTTGATGAAAACCCCACCTTACTATGACCCGATCAGTGATCGAACCCCAAACCCCTCGATTGCTAAGCCCATTGCTTCAAATACCGCCGCCGTTATCCACTCGACCACAGCAGCGGTAACATTCAAGATTCTGTAGTTTCCACTTCACAGTCTTCTATATACTGCAGCAATTCGGTCTTGATTCATTATTCAAATACCGCTATTTACTGGTAAGAGCGGATTTATAAAAACCTATCCAATATAAAGTCTACAAAGTACGTAATTGTACATTGCACTTGTACATGTATATATAATCCTTCTTGACTGTTTTATTGAAGATCGTTAACAACATAGTTTTGTCTATAACATTACTACTGTGAGATTTATGTTCCACTATACTAGCAAATAATCGTATGGAAACATGTTTGTAAAACTCTTCTTTACCGAATTGTTTACGCAACAGAACCAATTATCGTTAAAATGTTGCTACCCAAATATCCAGACTATCAATACAGTCTCACCAAACCAAGTATTTTAGATTCCTAAGAATCCAATTTATAGATTCAATTACAGACCACCCTGCCAATATTTCATACGTGTAAAGAAGAATCAATATGTGGCTAATTGAAGCATGGCCTGGTGATCCAATGCAATAGAAATTAAAAAACTTTGCTCACGAGATTCAGCAAGTAAATAAGACAATGAGAGTATTCTCTTACAAGAACTTAATCAAAATGGCGAACGGTATACCAACCGAATAATAAACGTTCTGTTTTCTTAATTTGGTTATTGACTGAGCTCAAGGTTCGTATTTATATAATAGTCTAATTGCTCTTCATCAGATTTTATACTTTAAACTTTGCCCTTCAAACAGTTTGGTGTAGAAGATCAAACTAATATGAGGCAAAATTTTCTTAAAGCATTATGCACATTTTACAGGGTATTAACATAGGTTCACATCATAACACTATCCAGAAAACATCTAAAAGGTAGACTATATTACGAAGATTTGTAAGATCTATAGATAGAAATATAATATTATCAGGCAACCAAGTTAACGTTTGGCCTTCGGGACCTCGATCTATAGTATGACATGAAGAGCTGTTGCAGCTCATGTGCAAATTCAGTTTGTAAAAGCAACAAATAAATTCAATAACTAGAGCGAGATTCGAACGTTTGTAGATACGTAGAGATCACAAACGTTGTGAATTATATAGCTCGGTTTATATTCACATTAAACATGCATATAATTCGGTTTGGACGTATTGACATAATGCTCCTTTAACTAATAAAGCGTGTATTGTCATTTGAGCTCGCAGTGAGAATATGATATGATGGGACTGTAAATAAATTGTTATCTTAAATAATTAAAGGCTTTGCTTGTTTATGTCAGTTCGTATGTACACTTGATAGTACACACATCAGCAAGGTTTAAGTCCACCCAAACCGAAAATAAAATAGAACCCAATAAACACAAATTAGCATATTATCTACAGAAAATTAATTATTAACCTCAAATAGTGATATTATTCTATAGTATATAAGTATATAATGTCTTGTTCAGTTTAAAACCGAATCTTAAGTTTTCGGAAGATTCTACTTGTTACATGATCTTATAGAGAATTTGCTGTCATGAATGCTGAATTCGAATTAAAATAAGTTTGGTGGCAAAATGGGATGTATGTTATCAATTTCACCTTTAATCATTTAAATAATGTACCATTTCTATTGCGCGAACGTCACCTGCATCGTCTAATAAAACATGGGGAAATAAGTTATTGGCATATATAGAAAAACAAGAAGAAATAAAGGTCTACTGCAAATACAAGAAAAATATGTATATATCTTGACTACAAGGAAAGAAGCAGGAATCGAAGCAGATATCAGTTGAAGACCGTTTTGAAATGTGTACCATAATCATATTTCTATACTGTTAAAATTCACAGAAACCCTTTGAGCTAGCTATTTCTGAGAAACATGATATAGAAAAAGTACAATAAAAGTATTTTTGTATGTTATTGCATAACTTTATAAATCTTAATTTATGATACATATTAGTAATGGAAGGCCGGTGTTGAATTGCATTGTATTTGTGTCCTGCTTTATTAGTAATATTCTTAGGCATGTTATTATTTTAGATCAATCCATATGAGTCTGTTGTTTGATTCATTAATAGTAAGTATAACACGAATAACTAAAACGTATCTATTCAGATATGTACACTATCACAGTTACAATTCACTATAATTACAGTAAAACTGTAGCCAATAATAGGCATGAAGGGTTAATTCAATGGGCACATTTTTATTTTAAAAAACAATAATCAAAAATAAAACTGTAGTTAGTGCAGACCATTGCTCTTGATATTAATTGAGGGGATTATTAAAGACAAATTAACGCGACAGGCAAATACGATGTTTAAAGTTATCGTTAAAGACTAGTAATGTGTATATGACATAAGTTTATAATCTTTCTTACGAAAGATTTTAAACAACGGATACTCTCTGTGTCATTGTTACTCACTTCCTATCAAATGAATACCATGTTTGTCTAAATATCTTCTTTCTGTATACTTATACCTGTTGTAATATTAGATCGAAGTATAACATTTAGCAGTATTGTGATCGTCATACTTGATAGCATTGTTACAGTAATATTAATTAATTTTTTGAAAATGCAAGTTTAATTACTTATTACATAATTACTTACTACGACAAATTATGTCACATGATATTTGTTATGTTGGCCGTTATGGTGTTTACATGAAGTAAAAAGTACGTTTTGAACTTACAAGTTAACAACAAATTATCATTAACATTTTGGTCTGGACAAATGAGCGGACTGCGTGAATGATGACATTTGTGTCTTTATACGATTTCCACTTTCTAAAACTGAATTTTGTATAGATTGAAAATAGCTATCAAAGTATCTACCTGCTCTGAAGGTAGATTGTTTTCAACTATGAAATTTCAGAACTTAAGGTTGTGACTTCAGTCGATTATCTTTATATTTGCAATGTTTATAGTAAAACGTGTAATGCTTTATGGATTATTGTGGAGAGGTCCGCCATATAAAACAACATGCATGATTCATAAATTCGAGTAATGTTTATGAGCAACTGACTTACCTGAGAGAAAAGTTGTTCACCGTGTCAGAAAGAAAGATGATTATCAAAATGCATAGTTGAGATGATGGCAATCTTCTCCGTTTACTTGAAGAAATAGCAATACCGTACTGGCGTTATCCAGTGAACACTCTTTAATCAAAATGGAGACTGGCTGAATACCAAACGGCTCAGTCATCCTTACTAGATATTGGTTGAGCTCGATGTTCATATTTACATATTCGTCAAGTAGTTATTCAACTTGTTTTTTATCAGATTTGAAGTTTAGACTTTACCCTTCCAACCGGTTTTATCGCGCTATTATCAACAGCATTCACATTTTCTTTAAAGCAGTAAAATGTTAGACAACAATAAATTATACTTCATATTTTGTTGATAAGCAAAGGTATCTATATACCTTAAGCATAAAATGGCAACCAAATATGATGTAAAGAAAGAAACTATGTGTATAATTACGCTACACCTGCAACAGCCATGTTGGTCTCAGCTTCATGTGAGACCGTAATCTATCATGGCATGAAGAAGTTCTGCACCGAAATTTTACTCAAAATGAATCTTTTTGTTTCGTTTCGTTTCATCATTTTATTTGAACGTGTTTTCATAAGAAACCACCAAATCTTTATTAACTGTTAAGAGAAATCGGTTTGTAAATGACTGAAGAAGTGAAAACAATAATTATAGTATATTAAAGCCGTTTATAATTCGTTCCCATCGTACAGATTCCTTTAAACTAGGTCATATCGTCGTTTACGCTATTTATTTGTTCGTGAAGGTTAATGAAGTTTATATCTGATACACCTGTGACTTTGCTTGGTTTTGTCAGTCTTTCTAGGCAGGTCTCGTGGTAATACAACCACTCATTCAATGACAAAGTCCATCAAAACTGAAAAACACTGAATAAACATCTCGATGTGTAACTAGTGATATGCTGTGTGACTATGGATTATGTCTGCCATCTACACAATATTGTAGGGTTTACCTTTGACTTTCGCATCAGCGGGCAGTGAATATATTATGATGGTGATGACACATGGGGTATATTACGTGATCAAAACCACGGTAGTTTATCACCCGTCAGGGTAACACCTCATTGAGTTAACTAAGATAAGGTAAATTGTTGCCAGAAGTGAAAGAATTTCAGCCTTAACCTATCACCCATATAATTATAGGTCTCATTAAAACAACAAACACGACAGTTTCAAAGTAAATTAAGCCTCATCAATAGTACGAAATGTCAACCGAGAACAACAAACACCTATTTTACATTGAAGGAGAGCAAATAGTAACCGTAGGTAAAAGGATATGTACTAGTTGATTTGCAATTTCGTCCCTCCAAACAATTGTAGGGATATGTACTGGTTTATTTGTATATTCGAAATTCCGAACTCTATGAAATTGAGAGTAAGAAACACGAAAAAGTTTGTTTTTAGGACCATTCACAAAGTGGCTCGAACACGAAATCTAAGATTTACGTATCCAAAATATTTGTTTATTTCCAACTTTCCCTGCGGAAGTGTATCATCAAAAGCTCTATGAGAGCTCGCTAGTGGGGAACACAATACAAGCACCAGAAAAGAAACATCGAGTTTATGTCTTATCTTGCCGTACTAATTCTCTCTCCTCCCTTACCGCCCAGTCCGATACATATGTCTATTTTTAGCTATCGTTTCTACACTGTCAAAGGAGAGGAATATCACATATTTCAGGGACAGGTGCCGATGGCAACTATTATCACATAAGTCAGTACAAATTAAGTTAAAGTTTGAGTAAATAAGTCTCACTTAATTTGCTAACAACATTTTTCCTACAACGATCATCATGTTGACCGGGCCTGACGAGATGGGATAAAAAGGACAAGTGCCAATTAGGGGTCCTGGGAAATTATTAAGGAACCCGGGAAAATTAGGCCCTGTGGGTTAAAGAAGCGTGTCCTCGTATTCTGCAATACTAAATGGCGAAATAAATAATACAAAACAAGAGCCATGTGACGTTATTGTCCCAGCGCCTGACCTGGCTTTCAATGAATCTAGTGTTGTATGTTGAGGGTCCTTCTTTGGTGTCCCTTGCATACGGAGCCATGTATTTTTTTTAAATTACGAAATATAAATAATAAATTTATAGTTTTCGCGGACTTTATGTTTTCAATAGCTTTTTTTGTCAGCAAGGGTAAATAATGTGGGTGTTTAACTATTCATTTACCATATTATCTATACAACAACGTACTAACACCAACCGTTCAGATATTCCAGCATGATAGTTAAGGGTTTTATTATACATGAGAAGGCTACATAAAACGCCGGGCTATCCCATTCTAAAGAGTATCTACTAGGAATAAAATATCGCCTGTAAACTCAGTCAGTGGAATGAACGAAGGTATTTAATTTGATTGTATTGGACTGTTCTGTATTTTATGTCACATTGAAAAGGCCATAGAATATGCACTATTCTAACGAATGGTATCGATGTTGAGGATCAAGAGTAAGGTGGTGAACGGTTGTGACTTTACAACGGTTTAAGCTCGTCTACGTGCAGTAGTTACAGGATCAACTGATGGCATTGGGAAGTCCACTGCTGAGTAGGTAAGTGAGATAAAATGTTGTCAAGTTTCGGTCTCTGGTACAGGTTGTGTTATAAATTACCTGACCCATCTTGTATAGACCTGTCTATAATGTTGTATTCACCAAAGGTGACCCTGGATGTAACCAGACCATCACAATTGGTGTCTAGATGTGATCGAACTCCAAGAACATTTTCAAACAGGATGAAATGATTCCCTGATTGTAGTGTACAAACTGTATCAAAGAGTGTAAAAAAAAACATCTGTTCAAGTATCAAACACCGATTGCCTGCTTTAAAGATAACCCATCTACTGTAATGTAATGTAATCTACTGTACTTCTTGTACTGTACTGTTTACTGGACTGTACTGTGTACTGGACTGTACTGTGTACTGGACTGTACTGTGTACTGGACTGTACTGTGCAGTCCTGTAATGTACTATAATGTACTGTACTGCACTGTGCTGTATTGAACTGTAATGTGTACTGTACTGTGTACTGTAATGTACTGTACTGTACTGTACTCTAATGTACTGTAATTTACTGCACTATGTACCATCTCAGGATATAGTTGATCCAATATCGTACCGCATGCAAACTGGGCAAATTGTCTTACTAGTGCAATGATGTATAGCTGTATTTATACATGTATATAAACCATTGTATTTAATAAGAGGCAAAGTACAGCATCTTCAAAACAGCTACACAAAATTATGCCCTGCACCTGCTGTACTTTTTGTCTCTCATTCTGCTTTCAGTTAGCTGCCAAGGGTCTTAATGTGGTTCTCATGAGCAGAACAGAATCAAAACTGGATGCGGTAGCTTCTGAAATTGGTAAGTTATAGGGTCATTCCTTCTCAAATCAGATGGTTGTTGCTAAATAAATAATAAATATCAGTAATAAACTTTCTACTTCTAGTATCATTCACCTAAACTTTCTGAATTTTAAGTCGGTAGATGGGTACATAATGTACTGTGCAAATGATATATGTTAAAATAATACAAAAGTACACAGCGGTACTGTATGAACACAATAGTAAAAAAAAAGCTTGTAGAAACAATTTCTCCTGACAAGTTTGAATCAATGTACTACTTGGTAGAGAGATGTTTAATGACTGAAATTTGGTAGAAATAAAAAAAGGTCAACAGGTGTCAAAGTCTGAACCCCTTTTAAACATGATGTCACTCCAAAATTAGAGCTATAATAAATCTGTCAATTCTCCAATGGTATGATGTTATTTGAAAGGATTAAAAGGTTATCTTAAGTGGTGTCAGACTGGCAATTTGTGTCGTGATTTATAACAGATAACTTGAAGCTTGTCAAACTATTCAGATCTCATTTGTAGAGCTCACAGCCTATTAACAAACTTTAAAGGGACTTGCATTAGGAATTGAAACATAAATTATATTCTGTAAATCCTTTCCAGCAAATCAAATGATCGATGCTTGGTCAATACGATAACTGATTACTAATACCTTTCTTAATATATGTTGCAGCATTAGTCAATACATCCTCTTCATTTTGGTGTGCACAAGTTCATGTATATGTCATGAATATGTTTAGACATCGTAACCACTAAACGTTTTTGTTTTCTGGTTGTTTCAGAATTACCCGTTCTGTTAATTGTCTGATTTTGCATTATTTCTCACCAGCCTCTAAGTACAATGTACAGACCAAGGTCATTGCCGTTGACTTCACGTCTGGAAGCGAAATCTATGAAAATATTGGCAAACAGCTGGAAGGCTTGGAGATTGGTGTCTTAGTTAACAACGTTGGCATGTCTTATCCATATCCGCTATACTTTCATGAGTTAGAAGACCCAGAGAAGGTGCAGTATGTTGTAAAATTCATTAGTTTATCTTATGTGTATTATGGATCATACAGAAACTACGTAAGAGAGAATACTTTCAAGTTCTTTGCCCTGCATCAGATATCTCTTGTTCATATTGGGTGTTATAGGTCATGCATATCTAAACTTACAATATTTAGGTAGTATTGTTTATATTTACACATACTGATTAACTTTTTCAACTGAAAGTGTACATGTGTAGGAGAGTACATGTACATATGAAAACTGGAATTGTGTATGTACATTCACATAGTGCACAAATCAGCCGAAAACATAAAATAGTGAACGTAGCATGAAATTTTATCCTGCATATCAAGATACAAAATATATAATGTTTATAATGTACATATTTGATTATATATATATTTTTCATTTCCAGCTGATTCAGGGAATGATTAATGTAAACTGTTTAGCAGCTACAATGATAAGTTGTTTGGTTTTTTTGTTTTGTCTTTCTCAATTTAAGATGCAAATAAAGGTGGACTGGTCTAACTGAGTACAACTTTTATCTGCACTGCATTTTGGAGTGGATTGGTTTTATCTCAGTTAAGACAGTGTTGCGTTGAGAACCACAAAATTGCTTGTTTGAATGGTAGATTCAGAAGGAAGAGAAAGGACGGTGCCCTAGAAGTGAGGGCGCAGTGCTTAAACGTTCTGATCATGTAGCGTAGGTAGATAGGAAAGTGCATGTAGACTGGAAGACAGGTAAGAGAGGAGTGAAATTAATCTCCAAACCAGTAAATTTTGGGGATTATCTCAGTCGAAAGAATTTTGAGTTGGACTGCATTTTTAATTTGGCCCGGTCAGTTAAAAAGAGATTTGAGGTGGACTGAATTGTAAGTCAGACTGGTCTTTCTCGTTTGGGGTTGGCGTTAATACTGATTGTAGAGAATATTTTGTCCCAAATAATGTTTTTTTTTTAAGCCTTAATGTCCAATTTCACCACTCCTGTTGCAAATTATAGGAGACCAATTGGAGCAGAAATTATTATGTTTTCTGATATTTACTGTTTTCCAAATATCTAGTCTGTTATTAAATTGTCGAGGAGGATACAAACAGATTGTAGAAAATTCCACTCACAGGGCAGAGCTTTTAGCATGGGTAGTAAATATTAAATATTGAGTAGTTTGAGATTCTGTTAGTTCACCTACCGACTTCATTGTGACGTCATAATCAACATCTGTCAACTGCAGAAAAGCATTTAAGCCATATAATTAACACTTCAAATTTTTAACCTTCGCTCAAAATTTAGCTAGAAATAATACTTTTGCTGTAATAAGTTTACTTTCTAGTTTTGTTTCAATATTTTTGCCTGGAGGATATATATTGGTGGGTAATCTCAAACTAAAGTATATAAATTAAACGTTTTTGTTAGTAACTTCTGATCTTATTGAGGCATCATCTTAATGAGTAAACAATGTTACTTATCTGTAGCCACTGTCAGGGTTGTCGATGAGTGGTGTACATTGCAGGTAACGCGCACGTAACATGCAGGTGTCTTGACATAAATAATAAAATATTAAAACAGAAATAACAGAAATTGAAGTAGTGATAGTGAATTTTTGGAATGTAACTCTATTACACATTTTTTTATCAAAACTCAGTTGAACAAAAACCTTACCCTGTACCCCCCCCCCCCTCCTCAAAGATGCCTTATTTAGTATTTAGATGTATTTTTTATACGATCCAGTAGGTAATATTTGGGTGAAACAGACTTTTTGAATTTGTCCTTTTTTCTCTTCAGATGACCTACCTCATTGTACCATCTATGCTTTCCAGGTAAATACAGCCTTTTCTTATACTTTCATTTGGTTCACCTGTTTCAAGTGGTCATCTAGGGTTGAATCTCTGTGGGCTATTTATTCCACAAACTTTTGATGGATAATTACCAAATTTGCTCACAACTCCTCCGCTATGTTTGAGGTCAGCTAGGGGTCAATATTCAACAACATTAGGTTGCTCCAAAAATATCATTGAGCATTGCAAAGACATAAAGCCTGCTCCTGTATGTTAAATCACTTTTTGACTGCTTTCCTTTTTCTGCGTACAGGAAGAAGGGTCTGATCATTAACATTGCATCAGCTGCAGGGTCTCTGCCAACCCCTCTTCTGGCAGTTTACTCCAGTACTAAGGTAAGTCACTCCTACATGGAGGCAACTAGGGCAGTTCAAGAAAAAAGATGAACATTTCTAGTAGAAAGATGCTCAGAATTCAACTTGAACCATAAAACTAAAACCTAAGTTTACATCAGTTACAATTTTTTGTCTTTTAAAACTGCATGTAAATGGACCACTCAACGCAATCACCTGATTCAATGTGGATCTTCTTTTGTCTCCTTCAGTCATACCTGGACTTCTTCTCTCGGGCCCTGAATGTTGAATATTCATCTAAAGGACTCATTATCCAGGTAAGGGCAGAGCTGGGCTTATAATAAATATTACATCTTGCAGAGAAATAACTTAAAGAACATCACATTGGAAAGGGTTAAAATTATTGGCAGAATAGATAACACAGAGCCCAAAGTGATTAAGGACAGTGGAGATCTGGGGACTTACCAAGAATCTATGCAAAGCTTGGATTTATTTGTCAATGTATTTGTAACGTCGCCAGTCCTGTTGCGATTTTGGTGCAAAAAGTAATAATTTATGTTTTCATGTACCTGTTTGTTCCTTTACCATTTAAACATGGTATATGAATTTTGGCAAATACAACACAAATATAATTTTAAATTAATATGGTTTTTCTTATTTCTCAATTATTTAGGTGTTGTATCCATTATTGTGTATTACTGTGTCTATATATAAATATAGATATATAGACATAGATATAGATAGACACAATTATATATATAACAGTAATATCTATATATATATATATCTTTATCTATCTACGATTTCGAGTTGGTTAGCATCATGTTTGATCTCTAGAGTTAGGCAAAATATGTCACCAAAAACAGAACTAGTATTGTTCGACACAGGTGACAAACGCCTA
>JAIPMN010169689.1:0-10139 GCA_020650975.1 Apostichopus californicus
TATATATACATCTTGTCTGATGATAGCCGTATTAGACAGACAGACATATAGTTAGATTGATTGTATTGTTCCATGACAAAAACATCTGGTACAGAAGATGTGGCAAAAAGAAAGTGGGCAAACACATTTAACCTGTTATCAAGTATTTCAAATGTTGAAACAGTGAGAACACATAGGTGACAAAGTCAGTACGTAGTCCTATGTTATTTTCTGGAACTTGAAAGAAATACACGTCACCTAGGTTTTCCAACCCATTCAGGTTCACGCTGTTGAAATTGTTAATCAAGGCCGCAGATTCTGCTTGAACTGACTTGAAAGAATGATTGCTTTTTCGAGCTGAAAAAAAGTTATAAATTAAGAGAAGTCTGATTTAATTATAAAGCATATCATGACGTCATCATTTAAAATTAAGTAGTGTCAATAAACCATAATATCATCCATATTGCCAAGGTATTATTGAATTTAACAAGAAAACGATATTACCAAATAATTTGTTTAACAAAGAATTCTTATTTACTGTTGTCCGTGAAGTACATATTTTAATCCGGATTTTATTGTGAAACGTCACGACTTCTCAATTGAGGTTCACTTGTAATTAATGCATCAATGATACTCAGATTAAAATAGGTTTGCAGATTATTCTAAAAAGTAACAGCATCATGGACCTATGAAAGGTAACAAGTGACTTGATATCGTCAATATAAAAGGAATGTTGGAGAGATAGAACATCTCGATAATAAAAAAGAAGAATAATAACAAGTGTGCGCAATCCACGGAGTTGCATATCTCATCCCAAAGTTTGGGTCTATAGGCACGATTAAACATTCCAAATATTCATTCAAACAATGCAATCACTACTTCCTCATGTGCACACAGCTACAACTATATTCAAGAAATGCACGTTTCAAAGAACAGTAAACGTCAGTCAGTCAAAGAACGTAAACGTTTGAAATCCTGATTCACACATTTCCGTCTGATCAAATACCTTCATGTTTAAATGTAACTGTTTGCTTGGGAACTCTCTTGTTGGAGTTATTCACATATGTTGAAACGACTCAATTCAATACTAACTATAGCTTAGTACATACAGTATAGTGTAGTATGTACGTATGCAAAGAACACGTCAGTGACTATTATTTCTGTACACTGTTCTGACATTAGCCCCCCCCCCCCCTACCCCATTAAGTCAGACCAAATCACCAAGTTTCAGTTCGGTACCTCAGGTGTGATGTGAGGTGTGCAACAATTTAGCACTAATTTTGCCAAAAATGGTCGATAGAGTACAATATCTCAGCCCCAGTACACTGCGTGTAAAGATGACAAGATAATAATCAGTAGTCATTTTTATGACGCTTAAGCGACCACCAATGTGGGAGAAACCCACAAGGGCTCATGGATAACAACTGAGCCTACACATCGGATGGCTTCCAATTCAACATTTTAACTTAGAAAGTCTTTTCAGATGGGAAAAACCGTAGATTGCTTTTGGATGAAAAACCAACCTTACTATGACCCGGCCGGGAGTCGAACCTCCCGAACCTCCCGATTGCTAAGCCTCGTTGCTTCAAATGCCACCGCCTTTATCCACTTGGCCACAGCACCGGTATAATAATGATAAAAAAAAATCATTTATATAAACCCGCGAGTTCACGTAAATATAAGAGATAGGTTACATGCTTTGTAGATATAACACGATAAGTTTATGTAAGTTAGCTTTTGTCTAGACGCGTCACAGCAAAACTTATAGTTTTCATAAATTAACATTGGTGGTAACTAGCGATGTCCTTTAAATGCTTTGGTATGTAACTGACAGTAATATATAGAGAAAGAAAGTACATATGACGTCATACCTTCACTAACGAAGAAATCAGCGAAGTATCTAGAAACATTAACAGACAAGACGTCATGCTTTATGTTGGATTTAGGTGACGAAGCGAAGATTGGTTTCTCTGGGTGGAATTGGATTCCGTAAAATGGATAACCTTTTCCTAGCATGAAAATAAAAAAAGGATCATAAGTAAATGGAATGGATCACTCTTGTTCATCTATAATCATCATCATCACAATAATAATCATCATCATTATCATCATCATCATCATCATCATCATCATCATCATCATCATCATCATTATCATCATCATCATCATCATCAACATCATCATCATCATCATCATCATCATCATCATCATTATCATCATCATCATCATCATCATCATGATCATCCGTCATGATCATGATCATCATCATCATCATCATCATCATCATCATCATCATCATCATCATCATTATCATCATCATCATCATCATAATCATCATTATCATCATCATCATCATCATCATCATCATCATCATCATCATCATCATCCGTCATGATCATCATCATCATCTTCATGTTACCTTCAATTATTGTGACAAAGTCTCTCCCCTCATCGTTCCAGCTGGTAGACACTATTTTAAAGGTAGTCCTCAACGGCTGGGAATTGTTAAAATCCTTAGGATGGAAAATAAAAGTAAGGTTAAAGATTGTTAAAGGTTTTCTGTTATTCACAGTATAAACTGATAAAACCATGTACATTGGGTACACAGTTGCATCTGCTGACATTGGGTGCATGAACAGAGGCGTGCTCAAGATTTCAAAGGTTGGAAGCCAAATTCAGATTTTCGTCGACTGATTTGGGTAGATGCATGGTTGGGTAGGGGTATCGTTGGGTAGGGCATGGTTGGGTGGGGGCAAAGAAAACCGTACATGTACCAGCAATTGTACAGAAATTATGTCGCTTTTCATGTGTTGGCAATTGCAATAAAGATAAGACCCAAGTGGATTATTCTATTATTTCTTTTGTATGGAAACTGCTTTCATTAGCAAAGGGAACATATTAACCAATGTACTGTTCTCTCTTACAACTAATCATATAGTACCTGTGGTGTCACGCTGAAGCTATGGTAGTTGTAAGTGACTGCGTAGTTCTGCAGGGCTTCTAATATCCAATCAGCGGCATCACCAAGAATTCGGCTGTTACGGTAACCTATGGATAGTAAATAAGCGAAGAAAAAACGTAAATACGTGAACATGAAAATCACACAATACCTCCCTATGATGATCCTAAAAATGTGGTATTTTGAATTGATCACGGTGAATAAATTGGTATGTAAGCAAGTATTTTGATGAAGTATGTTATAAGCAGTGTCGGTGCCAAGATGGTTGTGGGCATGAAGGCTTCCCCATCAAGGTGCACCCCTCCCCGCCCACTCCCCCAGTCGGCTGCGGAAAGACAAATATGAATCATCCCCTTATAAGTCCAAATACTTATATTTGGGTAATGTTGTGCTGATAAAAGGCCAACCCTTCCGAGTGATTCCACCCCTGGCCCCACAGGGACTTTGATATACAAATTGGAATCTCTAGAAAGTATGTATTTCTGAACAATTGAAGCTTCCGGACTTGGAAATCCTCCCACAGAAATTAAATTCCTGTTTCTGACGTGTGCTCAAAAGTCGTTACGAGAGAACAAGAAATATTTAAAATCCAATCATTTCCAGGGGCTTTGCTCGCTACACCCACATCATGGCCATGAAACAAATTGAATTTCTCTCTCTCTCTCGCATGTATTTTGTGCTGTATACTCACTGCAGGGCCCTTAATTAGCCCCCTCCCGCAGGTAAACGGTGCCTCACTTTTCAAACAAAGAAATATGGTAACTTTATATTTAGATATACAATACTTTGTAGTTCGTTGATGCCACTTTTCACCGGCATCACGAGTAGTTAATGGCCATGGGACACATGGGCAGTATTGGGCTTCGCCTGAAAATCACGTGACATTTTCTTTCGTTCAGGGCTACTCGTCTTACATTACATATTTAGGGCTGCAGTTGAGCTCATTGGGTCAGGTAATCATCGGCACCCGAAAAAAACTTGGTCGTCAATTTTGGATGGGAATTGGCTGTAAAATCGCTGTCAGTATTGCAAACATTGTGTTTTCTTTTTTTCCGCATAACGATTGAATTGGTACAACTACCCGCCAACACGTAGGTCCACGATGTAGCCGGCTACATCGTCACACGTACACACAATGCCCATACAGTAAACGAAGATTAACCAATCTCGTTCAACACACGTACACATCTCGTTCAAGTACATCAACAATGGCTTTTGCTTTTATAAGGAGAAAACCAAACTTCTTTGACATGTATTCCTTTAAATGGACAACTGGTCCAATTACTGTGTTGGGCGTTACTTTGAAGAGGGGAGATGAAAGTCTATTCCAGCTTAATTTTATTCCCCGACTCTCACGTCTTAAAGGCATTCTTCATATGTGGTCACAGCGCGACCTTATTACCTATCGGTAAGATAACGTTGATCAAGTCTTTTGCCCTTTCTCAGTTGGTGTTTCTTTTTCAAGTTCTTCCTAACCCCCCCCCCCCCCCTCTTCATTTTATTAAGAGCCTCGAGTCAATTTTGTTCAATTTTATTTGGTCAGGCAAGCCGGATAAGGTTAAGCGTAGTACGATGATCAATCCTATTGCTAAAAGTGGTTTAAATGTAACTCAAATTTCTAGCTTTATCCATAGCTTGGAGTGCAGATGGGATGAGATATCGTGTTTACAAGCAAGGCATCACACACACTCATCCGTCTGCATGACTACAAAGGTAACGATTATCATCGAAACCAAAAAATGCAAGGCACTAAAACAACAAGGAAAACATACATCGGTGATATTTCAATCCATGTACCATATTTTCCATAATTCCCGCTCCGCAGCGGAACATTACACATAGGAACTTAGCGAAATCTTAAAACTTGAAGGTTAAATCTATCTTATGTTATATTTACCCTGACTCATTGTTAAGTTAAGGTTTTCATCAAGTGACTCGAGAGATACCAACATATCTTCACCAGCGGCCAGACGCAACAGTAACTCGTACCCTTGACAGATACCCAATATCGGGAATAAGTCACCGTTTTCGTCATAATTCTATCACAAAGAAAAGAAAATTAAATGTCAATCTGCTCACCAACATGGACACCTTAGACTTTGCTGCTGTACGTAATATGTAAGAAGTTATTAGTAAAATATGATATAATGTATTACATAGAATAACGTTCGAACTTTTTATGTAATATTCCAAAAATTTCGAATATTTAGTCACGAAAAATGTCGGAAATGAGGGATTGTTTCCCCCTCCCTCCCCCTTCCCCATTTTCCAATTGAGTTTCTATTTGTAAAAATATGCAAAAGTATCGTTCATAAATTTTAAATATAAGAACCAAATGAAAGATAAATGTTAACGTAAACATTCTTCAGTAACTGAATTAACACCAACTGATTAAAGTTTTAAAGGTTTGGGAGTCACTTTATCTATAATTTTAGTTTCAAGTTTTAATTCATCACACGAATAGTTATTGAAGTGATAACACTAATAATAATTAATATTAAACATTTTTTATTGCAGTATTGCAAAACTGAATTATTTCTCTCTAACATTATTAAATAGCAACTTGTTATACTTGTCACATTGTGACTGGGATATTTACTATATCGTTTCATGTTGTTTGATTAGATTACTCTAAAACCTCACTTTTTTTGCTAGATCGTAGAATATTTCCCCAGCTCTCCCATAGCCTGACGTCATCAGCTGATCATTGAGTACACCTCCTGGCAGCAAAAGGCTGTGATCAAAAAAGAAAGAAAAAAGACTTTCTCAATTTTTTTCTCAGAAATACTGATACGAGGACAACGTTAACCACCATGCAACTATACTCATGCATATATTCAGGTAAAGATACATTGACTATTGCCGTAAGTGTATCAGACCCGTTGAAAGTATTTATGGGTTGGAGGGGCACCAACAATTTACGTAGGGGCACTAACAATTTATGCAGGGGCACCAACAATTTAAGTAAGGGCATCATGCAACCAATCATACCATTGTGTACGAACGCCCTGTTATTCTTCTGATGCATCCAAAATGGCGGAAAGAGAGCAGTGATCGGTAACTAGTTGCACAACCTTCAGCATGATTACCATGTACAATAAATAACCTTATGTTAGTTACACCAATACTATGATCGTATATAGACATGTCGCATCCGTCTTACACATGCTCAACTAGTCACTTTTCGTTTTGGAACAGGAAGCATATTTTCTCGATGCATGAAACGCTATGTTTATTAACTACTAGTGATAAACAATTTGCAACAAATTATTATTATTATTTTTGTTATAATTGTCATCTTTAATGAGGGTAGTCCTGCTCAGTGCAGAAGCACTGCTTTCCATATGAGCCCTCAATACAAAATACATATACAATATTATGCAGCAGACAAAAGGTAAACATCTAAAATCACAAAAAGGACGGCAAAAAGATAGACACACAAATACCAGACATCTAAACAAAATATATAAGTTTTCATATTGCGTTTAAAGATATTAACATTTGGCAAGCATTTCAAATTTGGGGGAAGACTGTTCCACGACCTGCCTCCAGAAAATTTAAAGGACCTTTCATCATTCCCAGATCTAACAAGAGCAAGTAAAACATTATTAGAGCAGCTAGATCTAGTTCTGTACGAATGGCTATCTCTCAGTAGAATTGTATTATCAGTAAGGTAATCTGGAGCCAGGCCGTGGACACATCTATACATTAGAATATTCCTGAAATATCATACACATTGATGGACATTTAGCCACTTCAATTCAGCAAAAATATCTGTAACATGCACATCTCGAAGCCCACAACCCAGGACTAATCTAGCTGCCCAATTTTGAAGAACCTGAACCCGGTCAACCAATTTGTTCGGCAGAACAATAATCAATATGGGGTACAATTAGAGCGTTGTACAGAGTATTACGGGTATGCTGGTCACCACACCAACTAAGTCTTTTTAGAATACCCAATTTCTAATATGGAAATAATTTTGTCAATATGTTTTTACATTTAAGAAACGGGTCGAACCACATTCTAAGGTATATGAGTACATACACATTTTCAAGAATATCATTATCAAGCTTTCCATTGAGGGATTAACATTTTTTATAATTTGAGAAGAGCCAAATGTCATAACCTTGGTTTTAGAAACATTAAGTGTCAGCTTATTAAAGTTCATCCAATCAGAAACAGCTTCCAGGTCCAATTTTTTTACCCTTTCAATATCTAATTCGTTTTTTGAACTATATATGATGACAGTATCATCGGCATAAAGGAAAACCTTACAATTCGAAACTACAATATATTTAATTCTGTTGAAGATACATGCAGCTGCAATACACGCGTTGGACGGGTAGGGTGCAAGGGGTGGGGGAGGGTAGCGGTGGGAGTGGTTCGATGAAATCCCCAAACAAACCGCTCAAAACATTTTCTATAGATAACTGTTTGCTTAACAGCGTTTTCTGTTTCTTGAAACGGAAATGGAATGTGTCAGGCGGTGACATCCGATGGCCACAACAGTTATTTTATGTAGAAAAGAACACAAACTGTCTTCAGGCCTTGTGCTTGAAAGGAATGATGAAGTAAGACATTTACCCTACCTCTTCAAAGTAAGTTTAGATGTCCTATATATTTGTAATGGATCACAATGTACGAGTTACGTTAGTTCCCCTGCAGGCCAATCCAACCCAACACCGTCCATCTCTGAGGATATCCGAGAATTTTAGTTGTAATAGCAAAAACCAGGTGACTTAACCCTTCGAGCGGAATTTTTTGTCAAACGCTTATATAACTTGGACAGAGAAACCCAAAAAAATCGTAAGCGCCCTCTCAGGCTGTTATAGGCGTGCATGGGATTGCTTTGTGCTATGTCCCTGGTGACTCTCGTCTCACACTTCATTGACATGTGTTGCAGACACAAACGTAACCAGCATCATTAGTCTAATGAAGACCAATGTCATGAACAACTTCCCTAAGTAACTAACAAAACTGTATCCCATTCAGCAGATCTTCGAGGTTTAATCTTCTTTCACACCCAAGACCTGAAAACTGGATCAAGTCTTAATATGACATCCTTGAACCACAAGTGCTTCAATTTTTATTTGTTTTATTTATTCATAAAAATGCTTAGTTTCTGGATTTGGAGATGTGTTTCGAAAATACTGAGTCTATAACGATGAAGCTCTTAACATGATGTAATGATACATTGGTTCAATGTCAACACTGTCATCATTCTACCTGGAAAAAATATGAAAAGAATAACAAAGAGGAAGTAAAAGATTCCCAGATCCTACCGGTATTATGACATCACAGATTTACAAAATGACAGTTACCAGGCACCACTTTTAAAATGGGGTTTTCCGGGCTGTATGAGGTGATATGTTTATCACAAAGAACTTAAAACACTTTTCCAGTTTGGGATTTGTATCATGTGTAGTAATAAAGATATAAACGAATATTTAGAAGTCTAATTTACTAATTAGCATAACTTGTTAAAGTTTACTGGAGAACAAGTATTTGAGACTTGATACTTTAATCGGGTGAACTAACAAAGATGTAAGCATTTTCTTGAGTGAAGAAGTGATCACTTTTATTTAGCATATCTTGTTTATGTTTACGATTAAGAACAAGTTTCCCATGTTTGGGGGCAACATGGTTTTGAGATTGGGCCCAAAAGATATTAATACTCAGAGTTTATTACGCTTAGCCCCGAATGTTATTCTCAGAACGATTAATTAAACATGTGCATTCTACAACGTACGTCAACAGATTGTCTACAAATATTAAAATAGATCGTGCAGATATTTACTTACCCATTTAAGGATTGGAATAAATTTTCATACTCGCTGTCACTCTGGTTAACAAAGATTGGGACTACCCTGGCACCCGATGACTCCAAGAACTTGACATAGGTAGCTGGGAGGTAAGTTGGCCCAAACTGACTCATTTCAGACGGGCTTTCCTGCGTCATAACTCCTGTATTCATAATGAGAGGATTGAACATCAACAGACTGACAAACAGGAAAGCAGACAATGGAACGCAGTGTTCTCATAAATAGCTAAAGCCACCTCTGTGATTCTCAGAAAACTTGCAGACTAGAAACATAGCCAGTGCATGGGCGTGGAGGAGTTATGTGCATATATGTGCGTTTCGGGGACATCAACGTGAGTTTGAGCAACAGCACGGTAAAACAGCAGCAACAACTTTAGTTTAGACAGCAGCAACCTTAGTTTAGACAACGAAATAAGTTTGCCCTTTTCGCATTCCATATGGTTTAGCTAGTGAGAACTTCTACAAGGACTTACAGACCATATTTCTTTAACGAATTAGTTTGTAAGTCAACGGAGAAGTTATATGAGTGTACTACCATATACCGGCCGCACGCAAACTCTGACACGTAATCTAAACCAACTCTATAGCTTGTGTTATCCGCACCATGAATGCGTCTAAAAATGATTTCAAGTCTGTACACCCATTATTAGCCAGAAACATGCAATGGAAAGAAGACAAAGCAAAAACTAAAACTTAAGACAAGTTCAGCTAATTCACCGTGGAATTGTCAACAAAGGGATGAGTCAGATGTTAGCCAGTAGAGTTGATTATAAATTACAAATGTTTAATTCCCACTAATAGAAATCTTGACCTATGTTCATGGTTGCCAAAAACTCTTCCTGTTGACCCTGGATTGGGTAGCTGAGTATGAATTGTACATTTAGGGGACTGTGAAAGTTGTAATATACCATTGATTTCTTATCTTGACATAGAAACCTGGATACAAGTAAAAACTCAACATGTTGTTCAATATGAATTTATGACATCCCGTCTGTTTGCTTCAAGTGAAATTTTGATGAAAATTGTATATGAGCATATTTCGAAAACTACATTAAGATCAAGTAACGTGCTTAAGGGGGAGGGGGGGTCAATCCATGATCAGTCGTGGATTGTTTCACATTCTTTCAGCGAAGAACTTAGACCTTCCGCCTCAATCTCACTTAAAATTTAAGCAGTTTGCATTCGAAATATACTTGCACGGGAGTCGGCTTCAACGACCCTTGACAAAATGTTTGATTCGTCTCTAGCCTAGGGCCGTAGCTATGTATGAAGGCAAAGGGACGGGGGGGGGGGGGGGGGGGGGGGGGGGGGGGGGGGGGGGGGGGGGGGGGGGGGGGGGGGGGGGGGGGGGGGGGGGGGGGGGGGGGGGGGGGGGGG